>PVJS01011127.1:0-46407 GCA_004027185.1 Glis glis | reverse complement strand
GAGAGAGAGAGAGAGAGAGAGAGAGACAGGGAGAGAGAGAGCGAGAGCTGAGGCTGGCCGCGAACCCGGATCCTCCGGTCTCCGCCTCCCAAAGTACTGGGATTACAAGCGTGCGCCACCACGCCCGGCTAATTTTGATTTTTAAAATTACCTTGTATACAAATGTTCTCTTATTGTTTTAGAATTTCCTGGATTTATAATTTTGATCTCTTTTGTCATTCTAAATATTTTTATTCTTAATTAGGTTATGAAAGATTTATTTTATTGGCATTTTCAAGGAGGCCACATTTGACTTTATAGTAAAAAATCTTTTAATGTGTTTTTTCATTCTTTTTCTAACTTGCATTATTTAGTTCCTTTATATTTAATTTTATTTTATTAAGTACTTTTAAGCCTAGTTTTTTTTATTATTATCATTTTGTATGTTTTTAAATTTTCAAGTAAATTGATTTTCCTCTCTTGGTTTCTCTCTTTTTATCTATCCTCTAGAAGCTTTTTTTCCCCCTGTAGTACTGAAGATTGAACCAAGAGGCATTCTACCTCTGAGCTACATCCCCAGCCCTATTTTATTTTATTTTATTTTATTTTATTTTTATTTTGAAACATGGTCTTGCTAAGTTACCATGAGCTGGCCTCAAAACTGCAATCCTCCTGTCTTAGCCTCCCAAGTCCTGGGATTACAGGCCTGTGTCACCACACCCAGCTAGAAGCTTTCTAAATATTATTTGATTGCATTTTGATTTGAGTATCTGCTTGTTCAATTATGTTATTTTTTCTAAATCCCCTATACGATCACATATGTCTTTTGACTACTTGCATTTCTGAGAGGTTTGTTAGTCTCCCTCTGGGATCCTCTCTGTAACTAAACTAGGCCCAGAGCATATGTCCCAAAGTACCTGTGGAGTGCTCTTCCCCTGGCTCTCCACAATCTCTGGCACCAACTCAGAGTTCCCAAAGGTCCTTAATGCAATGCCTGTTGCATTACCTCTTTGCTTCTCTAGCTAAAGCCAGATCAGCAGTATGCTTGGCAAGTGAGGCCCTCTCCCAGGAGGTAACTGTGTATAATTAATGAGCAAAGCAGCCTCTCTATATATGACATTATTTGTAAGATATACTTGGTGTGATGAAGAAAATGGGCAATTCCTTGGGGAGTCTCTATATATATTATGATCATTCATTCACTTCCATAAGATACAAATTTATAAACTGTTAAATGACCAAACGACTTTGACAACAGTACTTCCCTTTTAAGGGAGAAAGTTTGACTTGTCAAGAAGTTGAAAATGTCAGGGCTTTAGAGAATTTTTTCCAAAGCAAATTAAAATCAAAGTTATTATAGTTCATAGAGCATTTTCATACATGATAGGTAATTTCATACGAGAAATGATCCTGTGACAAAAGTAAAAGAGATATAACTATCATCACCATTCTGATAGATATCACTTAATACCAGGGATCAGAAGTGACTCATTCAAAGGTATACAATTCATATGCAATGAAGGCAGTATTGAAAACACAAATTATGATTGTAAATTTTAAGTTAGTCACATTTCATCATAGCAGCATTCTCCAAACTAGAGACTTTATGTCTATAGGAAAATTCTCCCTGGGTTACAATTCATGTCTATGATGAACTTTTGGAAATGAGGAATTCCTCAAATATAGTTGTTGAATAAATAATAGTTGATTTTAGTAGGAATGTGCTAGATCTTTTCCAGCTGCTTCATCTATTTTGCTCCATTTACATTAGGAGGCCAATTTGAACAGAGCATCTCTGGGCTCTCCTGCCCTGTGAGACTTGGCAGGATGTCCAATAGGAGAACCAGCAGGGAACCCAGGGGAGAGAGTGAACAAAGGCCAGACATTTGCTCCCCACATTTCCTCTCTTCTGGTTCCTGCGGATGACCAGGTACCTTCTCTGAGGATCCCAGCTCTTAGGAGGGACCCTCTTTACCCAGTTCTCTCTCTTCATTCCAGAAACATTTCCCTCCCCTTCTCCCCTTAGGCCTAAGGGGAGAGTGGTTTCCTACTGTCGTTTATACCAAGTACCACTCCATCCCTTATATTCTCTCTGCATCCTGCCCACACCTTTATAAATGGCCTCTTTTTAAATAAACCCTCAAATTATCCAATTTGAATGTCCCAGCTGTTTCTTGCAAGGACCCTGACTGATAAAGGAAACAAATGACTCTTAAAGTGTATGGCTTAAGTAAAAAAAGATGGGGTGAGGGGATACATTTTCTAGCCAAGCCAAAAGCTATTCATACACTAACATCTGATTAATACAGTTTTGGAAAAGAGTTGGCTCTCTTAATATATTCTTCATTGGGGATTACACATTTTCTGGACCAAAATCATAATCAGATCCAAGAGTTCTATACTTTATATATTGTTAATAAAAATTTAACAGTAACAGAAAAAAACAAGAAAAAGAAAACAATCTTTGCAGTTTCCAAGGCAGAGAGAAAAACCAGTGCATTGTTCCCAGTTTGCTCTGTTGCCATGTGAAACTCTTTGCCACACCACCCAGAGAAATCCCTTGGCAGAGTTAGATTCTCCTGATCCTTAGGCTTTGGCTAGTTAAGGCAGGCATCGGGTACTGCAAAGATTCACTTTAAAAAATTCAGTATAAGACAGTGGGATTGATGATTATATGTTAGAGAAGAGACTGAAACAACCCATTTCCAGCAATTTCTGTGCATGGTGGAGACTGTATGTGTGTATCAGAGTATATACACACACACATATACACATATGCATACATTACATATATACATGAAGTCAAAAAGGCAAATCCACAGAGAAAATGGTGTGATTCTCAGGATTCATTCTGGTGCTCAGGGACCAGATGGGAATGGAGGCTATTACTTTCCTTCTGAACCAGAGCAGGGTGATATGCTGACATGATTGGTATTTTCTGCCAGTTGGCCACAATTTGGGTGGGTGGGAAATAAACTTCGTTCTCATTCTCCTCCCTTATTCCCTTGCTATAGGCTAATTTTTAATATAATGCCATAAGGGATGTTATCACTCAATACTAAAGAAAGGAATCAAGGTATGTAATTAATAATCAATGTACATTTCCACTGTCAGAGTGGAGTGAATTTGCTTTCCTGTTGTGTGCACAGGCGTTAGACTGACCACGATCATTCTGTCTTTGCATCTTAATGAGAAAGGGGATTAAAAACTAAAATATAATGGCCAAATTCACTGAAGGGTATGAGGCAAAGAAAAGAGAGCGTGAGTCTTTCATTTTAACACTTTTCAGTTTTGAAACAAAGACTCTCTGTTTGAAATCACGTGGTCTGCTAGAACTTTAAATTTTAAAATTTGTGTCCTTGAACAATTACCGTGGCTTGCATTTTTTGCAATATAATAGATGTTTCCTCAGACCACCAACTTGGGGGCACAATCAGGGCAGCTTGCAGATCAGTCTTTCTAGGTTTAAAACAAGGGAGATGAGCCGGGCATGGTGGCGCATGCTTGTAATCCCCGTACTTGGGAGGCGGAGACCCGAGGATCCGAGTTTGTGGCCAGCCTCAGCTACTTAGTGAGGCCCTCTGCAACTTTGTGAGACCCAGTTTCAAAATAAAGTATAAAAAATAGGGCTGGGGTTGTGTGTAGCTCAGAGGTAAAACGCCCCTGGTTCAATCCCCAGTACCGCAAAAAAAAAAAAAAACAAGGGAGATGAAAGTAAACTGTCAGAAACTAAAATTGTTAAGTGTTAGCTAAGAAAATAAAATTAACATTTACTTAGGTGCTCAAAAGGAATAGAAATAGCTGCATTTTAAATCAAAATTGATACCTTCAGAGGCATAGGAGACATCAGCAGGAGAGTGAACCAGAGGCTCCTAGCTCTGCCCCCTTCTTTTTTTTTTTTTTTTTTTTGCGGTACCGAGGATTGAACCCAGGGGTGTTCTACCTCCGAGCTACACCCCCGGCCCTATTTTTTATCCTTTATTTTGAAACTGGGTCTCATGAAGTTGCTGAGGGCCTCACTAAGTAGCTGAGGCTGGCTGCGAACCCAGATCCTCCGGTCTCAGCCTCCCAAGTAGTGGGATTACAGCGTGCACCACCACGCCCGGCTTTTTTTAAAAAAAGAAGCAGAAATAACAAATAAACAACTACATTTCAATAAAAATAACTAAAGGAGAACACTAGAGACAAGAAAGAAGCAGCAGAAATCCAGGAGGGCCATATACCTCTGCCACCCGTGCCCCTGGTCAGGATCATCTCAGAACCTGGAGGAAAAGGGGAGTAACAGGATCCCAGCACCCCCCACCCACCTACAGTCTTCACTACTGGAGACTCCTGCAGTGGTGGCAAGCTCTGAGTGCAGCTGAGGGAGCTCCCCAGAGTCCACATGCTGTTACCCCCAGAGGAAGAGCCAAAGCCGACTCCTGCCCCGACCCGCTCGGCCTGTGCTCTGTCTTCTGGGAACCCGAGCCACTGCGAGGGTGCACCTTGCTCCAGGGGAGAGCAGCCTTGTATCCTTCATCAGCCACCACTGCACCGTGCCAGCTGTTAGCATGGCATCCCTGAGCAGAGATCTGCTGCTGCGCCCTGCCCCTGAGGGCCAAGCTGAAGTGGTGGCCCATATGTGGGGACCCAGAGCCTGGAACTACTGGAGCAGAACCACAGGCGAAGCAGAACCCTGCTTCTGGGGGTCCAGGCCTCAGGCACACTGGACCAGTTGTACCTCCCAGCACCGCGGTCAACGTGGCTCCCCACCCCCAGGGATCCAGAGGTCTGCTGACCCATGTAGCCATGCTTTCTGAGGCCCAGCAGATGCGAACCTCGTCTTAGGAAATCGGAGCCTCTACTGAGCTTTGCCACCTTGCCCTCCAGGTTAAAATTAGTACATACTCCATATAAATGCAGTCAACTTAACCTTAGACAAAGAACAAAGACAATACAATGAAGCAAAAATAGTCTTTTCAACAAATGGTGCTGGAACAACTGGACATCCACACACAAAGAAAAAAAACTCTAGACACAGACCTTACACCCTTCACAAAAATTCACTTAAAGTGGACCACAGACCTAAATGTAAAATGTAAAACTATAAAACTCCTGGAAGAGATAATAGGAGAAAATCTAGAAAACCTTGGATTTGGTGATGGCTTTTTAGATATATCAAAGTCATGATACATGAAAGAAAGAATTGATAAGATGGACTTCATTAAATTAAAAATTCCTACTTTTTGAAAAACACTGTCAAGAGAATGAAAAGACAGCTGTAGAGTAGGAGAAAATATTTGCAAAAGACATCTGATAAAGGGCCATTACCTAAAATATGTAAAGAACTATTAAAACTCAACAATAAGAAAACAACCTGGTTAAAAATGAGCCAAAAACATTAACAGACACCACCCCATAAAAAAATATAAAGACAGCCCAAAAACATATGAAAATATGTTCCATGTCTTAAGTCATTAAGAAAATTAAAATTAAGCAAATTAAAACAATGAGATATCACTTCACATCTATTAGAACTGCCAAAATCTCTAAGATTGACAACATCAAATGCTGGTGAGGATGTGGAGCAACTGGACTTCTCAGTCATTGCTAGTGAAAATGCACAATGGAATGGCCACTTTGGAAGATAGTTTAACAGGGTTTTGTTTTTGTTGTTGTTGTTGTTTTTCCCAAAAGCAAACATACTCTCACTATATGAACTTCAGTTCTCACCTAGATAGCATGGTGACTCTCCTCATTGTGGGTCTATGTGACCTTAGTCAGCAGACACTGCTGAGACCTAATTTTCAACACCAATAATGTCTGAAGATCCACCCCATCTATCCTGTCAAAGGCCATGTGTGTGCCATGTGGAGAGTGTGTGTGTGTGTGTGTGTGTGTGTGTGTGTCTGCACATGAATTCACTTTAGGCTGCAAACATTTTTTAATGATTTTTATGTCTTTAAGTTTCTTATGCCCTCTCCAACTCCAGGTCCTTTGGCAGGCACTCTTGGCTCTGCTAAGATGAATGGAATTTGGAAACCAAGGTTAAAAGCAAGAATTTGTTTTGTTCAAGAGGAGAGAGTTTGCACGTGTGTGCATGTGTGTAAAGTAGAAACGCATGCCTCCATGCCTCCGTTTGTTTGGGTGCCTTTCTTTCAGCAGGCCCCAGGAGCCAATATTGTGTTTGGGGACTCTAGCAAGCAGTTCCAAAGTGGTAGCTCTGCTTCCATTTTTACCTGTGTACAAGCATCTCACTTTGCCTTGAGTTTGTGCCTGTGTGTTTGAATGTGACATGCATGCTGGGTACGCCATGAGGTTATCTCCCTTAAGCCCTCATTGCTATCCTGACTACATGCCCAGGTTATCTTATCTTTAGGAGCTTGCTTAGCTGGACTTTCAAACTATATTCAGCACCTACAAGTCCCCATCTCTTCTTTACCTACTTCTTCTCTGGCCCCTATCTATGCCCACTGGCTATGTACTTTTTCACATCCTTACATTTGTCTATACTCTACGAAAGTTACTGGCACTTATAAAGAAGATAGTGTGGCATTATAACAGAGATATTTATAAAAACAACATTGGTTGACAAAGAAAGGTATCATGATAGCCTACATTTAATTTTGCCAGAGACATAGAGCTTTGATAACCAAGAACATCTCTTTTTTACTATTAAAAATGATATTTGTTTGATATTAGAACTTGAATTGGCCATTAGTACAGTAAGAGAAATCCTAAAGTGTAGTGCAGCCATTAGCCTTGCCGCATTGGTGACAAGAAAAGGGACTCTACAGTAATCTTCCTGTGGTTTGGTGATTCACTTTTTACATTTTCTTCTCTTGGCCTCAGACATTGTGGTGCCAAATCAATTCCCCATCAGGACACTGGGGACCCCACTGGCAGTGTAGAGTTAATGCCTGTAGTATTGTCTATGGGCAGAAAAAAGAAGTCTCACATATACATGTGATTATTTTTTATATGTGTAAGAAAAAATTAAGCTCATGATTTTGGGATACAAAGCTTAAGCTATGGAAGAAAAAATTCAAATATGGTTTGAATAATCATTTATTCTGGAGCATCTGGTAAACATAAACTTGGAAATATGGAAGAACCTCCATGTTAACAGTGGCCACTTTCCAAAGAACAGTAAGGGACGTGTATTTAAAAAACAACAACAAAAGCACAAACCACAATCATCTGCCACAGAAGTAATGACTGTAGGAATCACAAAGGATGGTGATAATAAGCGGAAGGTTATGCCTTTAAGTCCTGCCAATGAAATCCAATTTAATTAAATGAGGGTTCAATTATAAAAACAAAGATGACTTTCACTTCTATTTTTAATTTTATGGATGCAAAGTAAGCCTTGGAAATATGAAAGAACCAAATAAAGTCATCAAATAAGAATAACTTAGACTCCTTTGCTGATCCTGGTTTGTGAAGGACTGGAGCAGAGAAACATTTGGCAGGCAATAGATAAATAGAAGCAAACTGCTAGTCCTTGATTTTGCCTTAAGTGGCAAAATGCATGATGAAGACAAGACGGAAAGAGTCTGAGTTGATAAACATGAAGGCAGTATTTTTCTTATTTATTGGCTTCTAGAGCACATCTTGCTCAGTATAAGGTGCTGGGCTGGAAAAGAGAAAGACCAATAGAGCCTCAAAGTGAAGATATCTGAGAGTTGAAGCCATGCAGAGAGTATTTTCAATTCCTTTGGAAAAGAAAGTATCATATCCGGAGCCATGTGCATGAAAGAGTTTAAATAAGGATGACGGTTCTAAAGTGAATGCTACACTGTGTGCCAGGAGGGTAATCATATGTTGTACCTGAATAAAGAATGTAGGCCAACACACTGAAACACATTGAGATACTTAGAATCAAACATATTATTATTATCACTATTATTAATATACTTTTGAACTCTTTTCTGAGTGAAGGATGGTGGAGGGGAAGGGGAAGGAGGCAGGAAGAGTTAGAGAAAGAGAAGTGTTGCAATGGTTAAGCAAAAATTGGTTAAATTGATTCAGAGCAGCTCAGTGGGAGGTCTATATCATATTTTTTACATTTTGTAATAAATCCAAAACTATGTTGGTCTTTTTTCCCCTACACTGGCAACTTTATGTGGCTATGTTCCTCTCTACCCAGTCTGAATGGGCATAAGCACAAACCAAAAAGCTAAAGAAAAAAATGTGTCTGTCTCCAGGACATTTTTAAACTAATTTATTTTACTTTACATCATCATTAGGGAAGATTGTTTAAACAGAGGCATAGTCTACTTTTTGAATATCCTACCCTGGGACTAGAATTAGCAACTAAACCCTTGAATTTAAACCATTCCAAGTTTTGGATCCAATCACATTAACCTTTCTACCAGTTTTCCTGCTTGGTTTAATCTGATAGTCCCAAGAGCGGGCTCTGAAGGAGCGCGGGAGCTGGTGGGGAAGGAAGTGGTTAAGAAGGAAGAAGTTTGTTTCTTGGCAGTGTCTGAGCATGCAGTGGCCTTACTCAGAGCTGGAGCGGACAATGCCTAAAGGTCACTACATCTGTGAGTATAATTTAGAGGCATCCAAAGGCTTATCAGTTCCGAAATATTTGATAACCCCACACTGCAAGTTCACTCGACAAGGATAATTTGTTAATTGAACATTGGGAGGAGCAAATTTTGTGTTTGGCATTTGTGTGTGGTTAGAAGGATGAATGAGACATGGTCTTTAATTTCAGGGAGGGACCCACCTCACATTTGCCAGGCCCTGCCAAAAGTACAAACGAAAGCTCATATACTCTATGTCTAAACGTCTAAAAGCTACAAATTTACTTTCAAAGCCAAAATTAAGTAAAGCTGAAAATGTTTAAAGTTGGAAAATAATGAAATGTCACTAAATATTTTTATGAAAAAATACTATCTGCATTTCTACCATGAAGTATCTTTTTCATTGCCAAAGTAAAGGTTTAGTAACATGCTCCTTGTGTGTTATGTCTAGACCTACATAAAGTATATAAATTGCTTAATATTTCATGATGTACTTCAGTGACTCTGGGTAACTGTTGTGAATATCATACCCCAGAGTCACAAACCAGAACACAAAGAAAAGCAAGAACAGAGACTCTTGGAACTACAGAGAAAGTCCTTTGTCATGCAAAATTCTACAGCACTCATGGTACATAACAAGAAATTTTTGACAGTTAATAGTTTTGTCTTTTCTCTTCCCTATGTAGCTCTGCCCCCCACACTTCAGAGGAGCATTTTCCTCTGACATGGGCAGGGCACAGCCAGCAAATCTTCACAGCCCTGAAACGCAGTCACCTTGGCTTTCAGGACACCGGACAAGAAATGTGAGCAGGGGACAGGAAGGGTTTATTCGCTGTTAGGGTGACCGGCTACATTGTGCCAACATTCAGGGTGGACTCTGGTGACCCATGTGTTCTTTAATACATGTAACATTTTGGTGTTTGTGCCATTGGGGCTCACTAAAGCATGGATCCTGGGACCATTTGTCCCTCTCACCCAGGCCAGGGATTATACCACTGCAGAGTTTATAATGTTGTAAGGGAAATAGACTTATAAATAATGAATTAGAGTAGGAGACTAAATGAAGGAGGACTCTAATAGATGCATCATAGTAGTACCCAACTTTAAAAAATACTTATTACCTTCTCAGCTCTTATTTAAAACAAAATAACAATGATCACAGTAATATCCAACTTTTATTGGCTCCTATGTGACACTCTTACTTGACTTTATATACCTATTTTATTTGAAACTCACAAAAAATAATAAGATTAGAAAATGCAGACCTGAGTCACAGAAACATTAGATAGCTTGTCCAAGTATATGAATGTCGGTCAGAGACCACATTTTTATTCAGATGTCTGCTGGATATAGTGTTTTTCAAATTTTATCTTAGAGTTTTTAATATATGTTCATAGGAGGCATTGGTACTTTTCATTGCCACAGTGCTCTGGCCAGGTTTTGAATTCTCAGTAGAAGATTCAGCAGTGCATGTGTGTATGTATGTGTGCATTATGAAGGCGTTAAGACTAAAATGTATACAAAAAATGCCAAAAGCCAAGAATAACCATGACAGAAGAAATAACTTGGAAGATTGATACTAGTGGATGTCAGGACAGATAAAAAATCTGTAAGTATTAAAACAATATGGTATTTGAAAAAATGAGAAACAAATCAGGGAAACATTCTAGAGAATTAAAAAACAGGCCCACACCCATTAGGGCCTTTGCTTATAACAAAAATGGCATTGTTTAGAAGTGGGGAAGGAGCAGTCTTTTCAATAAATGATGCTGAGTCAATTGGATATCTACATATTAAAATAAATGAAATTTGATTCCCATCTCATATTATACTCAAACATCAATTTCAGGTAGATTGCATATCTAAATATGAAGGGCAAGATATCTGTGTTTGTAGAAGATAGCATGGGAACATGCCTTCTTAACTTTTAGGATTGAATAGATATTTTTAAAACAGAACATAAAAAGCACTAACCATAAAGAAAAAGATTTATAAATTGAACGGTATCAAAATCAGTTTTGCTTATCAAAAGATGTCATTAACAAAGTGAAAGGTTAAGCTAGAATGTGGCAGATATTTGCAAGATGTATGTCTTGCAAGGATTCGTATTTAGAATATATAAAGAACCCCTACAAACTGATAAGCAAAAAAAAAAAAAAAACAAAACCAAATCCACAGCAGAAAATGGTCAAGAAATTTGAGCAAGCCCTTCAATAAAAAAGAATATCTAAAAGGACAATACACATGAGACTGTGCTAAACTTTATTAGTCATTAAGGAAATGCAACCACAACACATGGATGGAACAACACATTCACCAGAGTAACTTTAATTTAAAGTTGACTATCAATATTAAGTATCAGTATGGATGTAGAACTCTCCTACTTTGGTAGAACAAATGTAAATTGGCCCAACCATTTTGGAAGACTTATATGCTGTATATATTAAACCTAAAAAATTCTATAAGCTAGTAATTTCATTTCTAGATATGTAACCTACAGAAATGCTTACATATGTGTATCAAAACACATGGGCAAAAATGTTCATAGCAGTACCATTTGACTTCAGCCCAAATTGGAAACAGTCAAATTGTTAACCAACAGTAAAATGAATAAATATATTATGGTATATTTATATAATGAAATGTATTGTCATTGCTCAACAATGAAAATGAAAGAACTTCATGCAACAACATGAGTATTAAAGGAATATTGTGTGAAAAAGTCAGACACTAAAAGCACATTCCACTTCATGAATTTCAAATTTGTGCAAACTAGTTTATGGTATAGATGTCAGGAATGTGGCTACCTTTGAGGTGGAAAAGGAGGAACGACCCAGAGGGGGCAGGATGTGGGTCTCTGGGACCCTGGCAATGTTCTGCTTCTGGATCTGCCTGAGAGTAATGTGGTGTGTCACTGTATAGAAATCTATAAAGCTGTACAATTATGATTTATGTACTTTTTGTAAACATTAAATACAATGATTCGATTTTTAAAATAAATAGTGGTAAAATAGAGAACAGAGGAGGGAGATTAGGAAAAAATCTTTTTGCGATATGACACATGAAATGAGCCTTAGAGAATAAGAAGAACACAGCGGAGGAAACCCTGTGCTCCCTGCAAAGGTGAACGCATTACCTCACATCTGCACGGCCAGGAGGTCATGTTATGATGAATTCGTGACCACTCTAGTCATCTGTCAAGGAACAAGACCCCGCGACACAAAACTGATGCATTTTGATGGACCATAGGACTAAGGAAGATTCAAAAGCATGATATGCTCTGTATCTCTCCATAGCCCTGCCTCTGGTACCGCTGTTATACTTTCTGGGTGTATGAATTTGATATTTTTTATGTTCCACCTAGAAGTGAGATTATGTAATATTTTTCTTTCTGTATCTGGCTTATTTTACTTAGTATAATGCCCTCCAGATTCATCCTTGTTGTTGCATATGGCAAGATCTCTTTCTTTAATAAGGCTGAATAATATTCCAGTGTGTGAGTGTGTGACTGTGTGTGTGTGTGTGTGTGTGTGTGTGTGTGAGTGTGTGTGTGTGTGTGTGTGTACCATAATTTCTTTATCCATTCATCTGTTGATGGACACTTACATTGTTTCCATGTCTTGGCTATTGTGAATTATACTGCAATAAGCTGCACTCCAAAATATATATACCTCCAAAATATACCTCATTCTACCTCCAAGCTACACCCCCAGCCCTATTTTCTTTTTATTTTGAAACACAGTCTCGCTAGGTTGATGAGAGTCTCACTACTTGCTGAGGCTGTCTTCAAACCTGTGATCCTCCTGTCTCTGCCTCCCAAGTACTGGGATTACAGACATGCACCACCACACCTGGTGATATTTTTTAATTTTTTGAGGACCATCCTTATTGTTTTCCATGACTGTACCAATTTATATTCCTACCAAGAGTATGCAAAGGTTCCTTTACCCCCTTGCCAACATTTAACATCTCGTATTTTTGATAATAAAATACAATTTAACAGATGGGAGGTGATAGCTCATTGTGGTGTAGATTTGCATTTCCCTGATGATTAGTGACACTGAGTACCTTTTTCATATGTCTCTCAGCCATTTTCATGTCTTCTTTGGAGAAATGTTTATTCAGGTCCTTTACTTATTTTTAAGAAATCTTTTTGCTGTTGAATTTTATAAGTTTCATGTATATTTTGGAGACAAACTCTTTATCAGATAAAACTTTCTCCCATTTTGTAGGCTGCCATTTCATTTTGTTGAATGTCTCCTGTTATTAGCCACGCTATACCAGGTTCTGAGTAACATTTCTGTATTACCTGGAGTGTACCCCATATGTCCTTCCCCTACGTGCGTGGGCTTTACACATGAACTTGGGCTTGGATGTGGTCATGTTTTACACTTAAGACTTCAAGGCTAAAGAAGGTGATGGTTACAAACGTTTGAGCATCACAATAACACAAAGACTTGTGCATCTACACACACTGACTCTGGCTAGTATCAGAGAGAATGCCACAGTGTAATTAATTCTTCTCTGCAACTTTGTGCTTCAGATATTTAGATGTGCACAAAAAAGATCAAAATAGTCAAACTAGTTTTGGTTATAGAAATAGTCTTAAATAAGAAAACACAAAATCTTAAGACAGTTCATATTAGATTTCTAAAATTATCACAGTGCTAAACTATAAAATTTACTTTTCCAGGTGTGAACCAGATGCTAAAAGATTATTTTTTCTGCGAAGCCCTTTCTTTCAACATATTCTCAAGGATTACATACTGATGATTCTCATTTGGGTTGAGAACATTCCAAATCGTCTAAGAGTTCTAACAAAAATTGAACAAATGCCTTTGAGAATTTGTTTAGCTGGTGTTTTATTGGGAGTCATTTATTTTATAGCATTTCAGAAGAATATCCTGAAAATAAATTATAATAGAATAGAATATTAAATTTTTTTTAAAAAATCAGTGATATTAACTTAGAGTTTTTAAGTCAGTAAAAAAGAAAAAGTAATAAGGTGTATTTTCATTGGCCAAATATTTAATTCTTATTACATGAGGCAGTAGTCATCTCATTATATAAAAGATTTCTCTTGGAGTAAGCAGATATGAAATAGCTGGGGAATAAAATATGATAATGTCATAAAATACATAAAAGACAAGCACCATTGTTTTCAGTAAACTTATGCAGAGCCCAAACATAACGAGGAGCTTAGTAAACATATGACATAAATCAGGTTGAACAGAAGTAAATTCAATTTTGTTACACCATTGGTAAAACTAAGAAAATGTTTGGACGACTTCTTTCCCCAAATTTCCCACTAGGCCTGTATCCTAAAAATACATATTTGAAAAATACTGTTTACATATATCATACAGAAATGGCTATATGGTGATGATCATTAAATGTACACATATATCAAGTTACCACATTGTACACCATGAATATATATCATTTTTATTTGTCAATTAAATATTTTAAAAACTAACATTAAATAAAAAAAAGCTGTGAACAAGGCTGTGACAGACATCCTCATGTCACAACAGCAGGACTTTTGTAAATCTTAAACAAGGGAAATCTAGATGTACACATCCAGCAATGACCAAAAATCCATTGTAGGAAGAATAATGGGGAAAATAATTGCAGATAGGGCAAGGCATTTTTCTAGGCTAATTGGGATGTGACAATACAGTTGTGGAATCCTCCTTTTGACTGTACTTAGTAGTGTCCAGTGACTATAGGGGAGAAATCTCACCTTGTGACTTTTTCTACTCTAGGGGAACAATGTAATCTCAGGAGACTAGCCCTGGTTCTCAGCCAATTTCATCCACACCAGTGATGGCTCTCGGCTGTCTGATGCACAATTATCAGAGGCTCATTAGACGAAATATCTAGAGCCACATCCATGAGAACCCTCCCAAGATAAATACCCCCTCCTCAGTCCTCTTTCCTTTTACCACTTCCTCTTCTCTGCCTCTTTTCCATCTGAGATTCTTCCTCAGACCTTCATTTCTTTCTTTTCTCAATCCCTTTTATTTTTTCTTTCTTTTTTCCTCTTTGTGTGTATGTATATATGTGTGTGTCTATAATACAGACGCACACAAGCATTAAACCAGGGGCATTCTGCCTCCAAGCTACAACACCAGCCCTTTTTATTTATTTATTTATTTATTATTTATTTATTTATTATTTTATTGAAACAGGGTCTTGCTAAATTGCTGAGGCTGGCCTCAAACCTGCTATCCTCCTGTCTCAGCCTCCCAAGTACTGGGATTACAGGTGTGTGTGTGTGTGATGACACTGGCTTTGCCTGTATTTTTCTTACAAAAGAGGTCACCTATTAGCTCCTTTTTTCCCATCTATTGTTCTCTTCCCTGTTTTGCTTTCTTCTTCTTTTTCTCTACTTCTTCTCCCATCTTCTGCATTTCCTCCTCTGCCAACCCTTCTTTTATCATGTCCCTTCTCTCTGTCACTCTATCCTCTGCCTGGGGTAGGTGGGACTAAGGGGGATGGTGACTCTCTGAGCATATTTTTTGAAAGCCTATTTTAGCAGCTCTCCTAAGTGCCACCTCCTTTTCCCACCACACACCTCATCCTTGTCCAGCGCTGACCCTTTGTAATGCAGACGGAATGCCAGAGAGGAGGCAGAATGTTACAGAGACAAACATCTCAGGTAAATCAAAGTCTTGCTGGTTTAGCACATTTAGGTCAGAATTTCAAGGGCTCCCCCTTTTCAGAGCCTTCTGTTTTTAAGGTGTCAGTTGACTTGTGCTTAAAGCCAGTAAATTGTTTTCTGCAAAATAAAAGATAAAAAGTCAAATCATTCTCATGAACACCATTCCTTTGGAACTCTGGCCAAAAAAAAAAAAAAATGTTGGTGGAATTGTCCTCTTTATCAAGACTCAAAAGACCAGAGAATGAAAGTCTGTTAGAGAAAAACAAAACTCAACACTACTATGGCTACCATCTAAGGGCTTAGAAAATGTCAGCCAGAAGCAGATAGCACTGATGACTTAGATATCTGAAATGAAATGGATAAAGTATATTAGACTTAAGACAGCAAATATATCAGCTCCCACTACTGTCTTATTATATTTGGAAAAAGTTCACACTCAGACTCCGGAGGGGGGGACCTTGGAGCTGTGTGGATGGACACCTTGTTCACGAGGTGAAGCAAACATGGCCCCAGACATCCACAGTCGTGGAATGCGGATATTTTCTCCCACAATAATATTAACAACTGTCTGATAATGAAAAGCAATCTACTGGATTCTGTACCCACCGCTCTCCCCATTCTAAGTCCCAACTTTTATTCTTACACTGTCAATTCTCTTATGATAAAAGTTGGGGTTAAAAATAGTGCTTATCTATGTTGATCTTGACAGAACTACAAAGGAAAGCAAATTCTCTCAACCTACTGGAGTCAGACAAGAAGTTACCATCATCAATTTTCCTTCCTGAATCCTATCAGCTGCCTCAGAATTTGCAGTTTTTTGTGTGATCCTGGCATTCCTACCCGTGATTAACTCAAAGTTTGCATTGTTCGTTTTTTTCAGATTTTCTTATTGGATGAAAGAAACATCCTTAGCCTTCAGTGGGAGCTATGATAATGAAAATGACCCTCGCCAGCCATTCTAGTACTTAAATATGTGTGGTTTGCTAATTACGAAAGGGGAAAAAAGCTATTATGTCAGATTAAAATCTTCATCCCTTAATGGGCAGCAAGCTCAGAGTTTCTTTGTCTAAGGGATGTTTTCGCATCAATTGTTCCCTTTGTGTACAAAGAATCTTCTTTCATTACTTTAAGAATGCATATATTTATATATAAATAGAAATTTATATTTTGAAAAATGTAAGAAATATTTTAATAGGCAAGGCACAATTTGAGATTGAAAAGGATGCCAATTAATTATTTAAACTATATAAGTATCCAGTCTAAATATATGTATTTATAATTAAGATCTTGCAACATTTACATTTTTCCAAAGGATCATCAAGTATGCATGTTGAAGAGGACTTTAGAGGTCATCTGGTGGTTCTCAAATTTAGCTCTCATCAGAAACACCTGCAGGATTTGTTAAACCAAAGTTTGTGTGCCCACCCCCAGAGTTTATGAATCAGAAGAAATCCCTTTTATTTTATTTTATTTCTATCATGTCCCAGGTTATGCTGATATTACTAGTCCCAGAGAGTCCTCTGTGAAGAACTCTGACCTAGTCCATCCCTCATGTTTTATAGACTAGACACCTGCAATTTCAATACATTGCCCAGTGCTAAATAACTTGTACATGGATGAGGAAAGACAAGATCCTGGTTCTTCTTGTTCCCAGTTTCATTCTTGGTTTTCCACACCAGTGCTCCTCAAATTCTGATAGGCATGCCAATATCTACATAGCCGGAGAACTTTAAAAGCACAGAAAGTGACTTGGTAGGTGAAAGAAGAGATTTGAGCACTTACATTTCCAACAAGCTCCCAGGTGCTGTTCTTGCAGCTCATCTAAAGACACACTTAAGATAGCAAGGTCCTGCACTATGATATACAAAGCTGTTGTCCTTTTTATTTTAATTATTTATACTCAAATAATGTAGGACAGATCTTTTTAATAGACTTTCATTTTTTTTCCAGTAGTGAGCACTAAACCCAAGGGTTACATCCCCAGCTCTTATTTTATTTTGAGACAAGGTCTCACTAAGTTGTCCAGCCAGGCCTTGAACTTGTCATCCTCCTGTCTCAGCCTCCCAAGTAATTAGGATTACAGGCATGTGCCACCACACCTGGCTTAATGGTGTGTGTGTGTGTGTGTGTGTGTGTGTGTGCGTGTGTGTGCGTGCGCATGTGTGTGTGTGTTCATGCGCACACACATGTATAGTACTGAGAATTGAACCCAGGGGCATTCTACCTCTGAGCTACACCCCAGCCCTATTTTATTTTTTATTTCAAAACAGGTCTCACTAAGTTGCTAAGGGCCTTGCTGAATTCCCGAGGCTGGCTTCAAACCTGCAATCCTCCTGTCTCAGCCTCCCAAATACAGGGATTGCAGGCGTGTGCCACCATGCCCAGCCTCAGCCCCATTTTATTTTCAAATAGGGTCTCTCTAAATTACTGGGGTGCTGGTCTTGAACCTGTGATCATCCTGCCTCAACCTCCCCAGTCCTGGGATTATAGTCATGCACTACCATACCTGGCTAGAGGTGACTTTTGAGCTGGGCTTGAAAGTATACATGGGAGTTTGACAGCCTGGAGTGGGGAGAGGGGGAGGGTTAGGAGCTATTCAGACATTCTGGATTGAAATGTACTGGAATTTAACACTAGAAGAGGAATAGCCAAAAGACAAAAACTTGAGGAAGGTTTATAATTCAGGAGCTGAAGGAAGAAGAGAAATCAAAATAGAAATAGAAAGTGTATCTTCAGAGACGTGGGAGAAACTAGTATCCAGACCTAACTTAAGAAATGGAAGAGAACTATCTGTCCCTGCACTTGTATTCCTGCAGGCGTTAACAGTGACCACCTAGGTGTTTAGCATTTAGGAAACCCAACCCACTGTCGGTCAATGGGACTAATTGTTAAAACAGACACACTGGCTAAAGTTCAGGGATTCATATCAATTTAGAAGTTGTAACTTTTTAAAACCCACTATCTCTTTTGAGTGAATGAAATGTAAACTCATATATGAACGTCAATTTTAAGTGTAATATGCTTTAAAGCAAACCAATGAAACAGACTCAATTGGCTAGACCACAAGCCTTAAAAGGGTAGGAACTGCAAGTTGAATTAGTAAAGATTAATTAATTGATATTTGTAACTTCTAATCTTGTTCTTTACTTTAAAAAAACCCTTCCATACTTTTATTTTTAAAGAAAGTTCTTCTTGTCTCTCTACATATATTCCCAGCATAGCTCAGTTGCAAACCCCTGCTCCTTTTGGCAGCTTCCCTTTCTTTAGGGAATGATCTTTCTCTGACTCAGACGTTTCAGTCTTTAGTTCTTTCTCACGTACGACCTCTTCCTAAATTTTCCAGCTATATTTCAGCTAAAAGATCCCTTCTTTCCTGTGTGGGTAATTCATTTCTCTCCAGTTTATTTTCTACTCTGCAGTTTAGCAGTGCCTCCTTGGAAGAAAGACCCCTTATAAAACTTAGCTCTCAACATATCAGAGCATCGTGATTTACAGATATGTTGCAATTTTTTTCTCAAATATAACTTTTTTGATTGAGAAAGAATGCTTATGAATTCCCAGAATTGTTTTATATGAGGACTTAAGTGGGACTTTATTATGTGCCAATTAACTGATTCTCATTTTCTATCTAAGCTATTTTGTCACTATGTATAGTTAAATATTAAACACTGGTAAACCAGGTATGGTGGCACATGCAATCTCAGTACTTGAGAGGCTGAGACAGGAGGATCTCAGGTTTGAGGACAACCTCAGCAATGTAGTGAAACTCTCAGCAACCTAGTGAGACCGTGTTTCAAAAACAAAAAATAAAAAATAAAAAGGGCTGGGGGGTATATAGCTCAGAGGTAGAATGCCCCCAGGTTCAATCTCCAGCACCACACTAAACCTTATTACCCATTCAAGGATTATTCAGTATTTAATACAATTTAAATTGTATTTATGGACTATCATGTCACTTAAGAAATCATCAGCTTTTAAAGTGAAAATATAAATATAAAAATAAACTTTTAATACTACTGAGTCAAAGGAAAGAAATAGTACAGAGAAGAGCACTAACCAATTAAATTGAAAAGAGGAGAACAACAGAGAAAATCAATGGAACAAAAAGCTGGTTCTTTGAAAAATCAGTGAAATTGATAAATCTATAGCAAGACTGACAAGAATAAGAGAAAAAGCACACTTCCTAATATCAGGAATAAAACAGAGTCTATCACTACAGAGCCTACAGACATCAAAAAGATTTTTTAAAAGATAATATTACAAACAACTTTATGCTCATAAATTTGACAACTCAAAAGAAATGGCCTTGAATATCCACAAGCTGGTGAAACTCAACCATGATGAAACAGGCAAACTAGTCCTCTAAACACTAAATCGAATTAATAATTCAAAAGTTCTTGAAAAAGAAATGTCTAGGCACAGATGGTTTCACTAGAGAATTCTACAAAACATTAAAAGAATTAAAACCAATATTATGCCATCCTTTCCAGAAAATAGAAGAGGAAAAAAGGCTTCCTATCTCATTGTGTAAAGTTAATACTAACGTGATATTAAAATCAGACAAAGACAATACAGAGAAAGAAAACTACAAGCCAAGAGCATAAAGTTGGATAAAAAAATCCACAACTAAATATTAGCAAATTGAATCCAGCAATGTATAAATATAATTATATACTGCTATAGTTTGGATCTGAAGTGTCCCCCAAAAGCTCATGTTTTAAAAGCTTAGTCCCCAGCCTGTGGTGGTAGACGCCTTTCAATAGGTGTGGTGGTGCACACCTATAATCCCAGTACTTAGGATTCTGAGACAGGATTGCAGGTCTGAGACCAGCCTCAGCAACTTAGCAAGATGCTCAAAAACCTAGCAAGATCCTATTTCAAAATAAACAACAAAATAGGACTGGAGGTGTAGCTCGGAGGCAGCCCTGGGTTCAATCCCCAGTACAAACAACAACAGCAACAACAAAAATAATAATAAAAAGGAAGAAGGAGTGGAAGGAAGGAAGGAAGGAAGGAAGGAAGGAAGGAAGGAAGATGGAGAACCTTTAGGAAGTGGGGCCTAGGGTAAGGAAGTTAGGTCATTGGGAACATGCCCTTGAAGGGGACATTGGAACCCTGGTCTTTCCTTTCTCTCTTTTTGCTTCCCAGCCACCAGGAGGTGAGCAGATTTGCTCTACCATATACCCCCATCAGGCCCTCCTCGCCACAGGCCCAGAAGCAATGAATCCAATCACACAAGGACTGAAACCATGAGCCAAAATAAACTTTCCTTTCTTTAAGTTGATCTATCTCAGGTATTTTTTCACAGTGACAGATATCTGACTAACACATATGCCTGGACCAAGTGGTATTCATCCCTGGTGTGTAAGCCTGGCTCAACATTTGAAAAATCAATGTAATACACCACATCCCCAGACTAAAGAAAAATATATGATAATATCAATGAAAACTCTTTGCAAACTAGGAATAAAAGGGAATTTTCTTCAATGATAAAAATGCACCTACATTAGCAAGGCCCTCAGCAACTTAGCGAGACCCTGTTTAAAAATAAAAAATAAAATAGGGCTGGGGATGTAGCTGAAAGGTAGAGCACCCCTGGGTTTAATCCCCAGTGCCACATACACCCCTGGGTTCAATCCCCAGTGACACACACACACACATGCACATGCACACGTACACGCATCTATGTAACACTTATAGCTAATACCATATTAAATGGTAAAAAACTCAAGATGAGGATTTCCATTCTTGCCACTCTTATTCAACATAGTATTTCAAGTTCTAGCTACTTCAATAAGACAAAAAGAAGAAAGAATAAGGAGGAACAAGAAGAGGAGGAGGAAGAGGGGAAACTAAATACATATGTATTAAATGGAATAAATAAAACTATTTTTATTTGCAGATAACATGATTGTTTTTATAGAAGATTCTAAGGAGTCCACACAAAATACTGTTAAAACTAATAAGTTCAGCAAGGTTGCAGAACACAAAGTCAACACACAAAGCTTCTTCATGTTTCTATATTCAAAGAAGGATCATATGAAAACCAAAATTAAACTAATAATACTATTAACAGAATTTCCAAAGAAAATTAAATATTTAGGTATGAACTTAACAAATTTAACAAGGTGTAATAGCATCTGTATGCTGAGAGTTACAAAATGCTTATGAAAGAAATCAAAGACCTAAATAAATGGGAAGACACTGTATTCATGAATTGGAAGTCCAACATAATAAAGATGTCAATTCAAGCCGGGCGTGGTGGCGCGCTCTTATAATCCCAGTACTTGGGAGGCTGAGACAGGAGGATCTGAGTTTGTGGCCAGCCTCAGCTACTTAGTGAGGCCCTCTGCAACTTAGTGAGACCCTGTTTGGAAATAAAGAATAAAAAAAATTGGGGCTGGGGGTGTAGCTCGGAGGTAGAAGGCCCCTCGGTTCCATTCCCAGCACCACAAAATAAATAAATTAAAAAGATGTCAATTCTACTCAAACTAATTAATAGGTTTAACATTATAATATCCTATTAAATTCCAGTGTGATTTTTTTGTAGGAAGAAACAAGGCAAGCTTTTTTCTAATATTTACATGGAAAGGCACAGATCCTAGCTAAAATAATACTGAAAAAGTAATAAGGTAGCCGGGCATGGTGGCGCATGCTTGTAATCCCAGTACTTGGGAGGCTGAGACCAGAGGATCCAGGTTCGCGGCCAGCCTCAGCTACTTAGTGAGGCCCTCTGCAACTTTGTGAGACCTGGTTTCAAAATAAAGTATAAAAAATAGGGCCGGGGGTGTAGCTCGGAGGTAAAACGCCCCTGGGTTCAATCCCTGGTACCACAAAAACAAAACAAAACAAAAAGTAATAAGGTAAAAAGAACCACTCTACCCAATATTCAAGCCTATTGTGTAGATAATAGTGTAATCAAGACAGAGTGAAATAGATGAGATGCTAGATCTAAGGATCAATGGAACAGTATAGAGAACCCATAAATAAACCCTCACAAAATACTCTCAACTCAGAGACAGACAGAGGTGCAAAATTAAATCGATGAGGAAGACTACCTTTTTCAATTCTGGAGTGGGAGAACCATGGGGGGGGAATGAACCTTAACCTAACTCATACCTTATACAAAAATTAACTCGAAATGGGTCATGGACTTAAATGTAAAATATAAAACTTTAAAATTTTTAGGAAAAAGTAGGAGGAAAACTTTGATATTTTGGGCCAGGTGAGATTTGATATCCAAATCACAATATATAAAAAGAAAAATTAATAAATTGGGCCTCATCAAAAATTTTAGATTTTTCTCAGTGAAAGATTCTTAAAAGAGGATGAAAAAAAGAGGGGCAGTTTAGGAGAAATATTTTCAAATTATATGTCTGTCAAGGAACCAGTAAGTAGACTATATTAAGAATACTCAAAACTCAATAGTAAACAAATAATACAAATAGAACAATACATGAACAGGGTTTTTACTGTTTTGTTTTGTTTGTATTTGCAGAATTCAGGATCAAACCCAGCACCTTGAGCAAACCAGGCAAACACTCTGCCACTGAGCCATACCCCCAGCCCTGTGAATCAGTATTTCACCAAAAAGAATGTATAGATGACAAATAAGCACAAGAAAAGATATCAGCCTCTAGGGAAGCCACAATTATAGCCACAATAAGCTATTACTACATACTGATTAGCATGACTAAAACAAAAAATAATACCACCACCAAATGCTGACAGGAATACAGAAAATCTGAATCACTCATATATTGGTGGTGAGAATAAAAAACTATATCACCACAATAGAAAACACTTTAGTTTTTTCTTATAAAACGAAACATGCAACTACCATATGACACAGTAATTGCACATTTGGGCAATCCCAGAGAAATGAAAACTTATGTGCACACAAAAATTCATAATGGATGTTTTATTCATAAAAACCAAAAATTGAAAATATCCTGCATGTCTTTCAACAGACAAATGGTTAAACAAACTGGTATATACATACATATCATAGAATACTGCTCAGTAATAAAAAGGATACTTATGCCAGCTTGGATGAATTTTTGGATTATGTTGAGTTAAAAAAAGTCAATCCTAAAGGGTTATATACTATCTGATTCAATATATTTAAATGAGAAATTTGTGGAAGATATAGAACTGGTTGCCAATGTGCTGGGATGAAGGTTAGTGGGTCTGGCTATAACAGGGTAACAGAAGGATCCATGTGCTGATGGAACTGTTCTGTATCTTGCCTACAGCAATGTTGACATCCTGATTATGATATTGTTCTATTGTTTTGAAGATGCCACCATTGAGGGAAACTAGGTAAAGTGTAGATAGAAGCTTGGCATTATTTCCTAAAACTGCATGTGAAACTCCAGCTATCTCAAATTAAAGATTCAATTTAAAAAAATCATCAGTTCTATTCTTTTCCTATTTTCTAGTTATTTCATAAAATTTTTCAATACCAAAAGACAACGAAGCCAAACTGCATGTAATTTCATGAAGAGACAATAAAAATTACTAAGCTACTTTATAAAATACTGATGAATACTTATAATATTAATAATCTAGATTATAAATATGAAATACCATATAGAATATTGCAAGACAAACAATAACTGGCATTGCCTATGCAGAACTTATGTGGAACTGTTGTTGTATTAAATGTGAATACAAGCCGGGCGTGGTGGCACACGCTTGTAATCCCAGTACTTGGGAGGCTGAAACTGGAGGATCCGGGTTCGTGGCCAGCCTCAGCTACTTAGTGAGGCCCTCCGCAACTTAGTGAGACCCTGTTTCAAAATAAAGAATAAAAAATAGGGCTGGGGGTGTAGCTCAGAGGTAGAATGCCCCTGGGTTCTATCCCCAGTTCTGTAAATAAAATAAAATAAAAATAAAATAAAAATAAATAAATAAATGTGAATACAATCTGTTTCTCCATACAAAATATTAATACAGTGTCATTTCTATCTTAATTTCATCTGAATTACTGCTTAAAATTTTTATTTTTTGGTACTGGAGATTGAACATAGGGGCATTCTCCCTCTGAGTTACACCCTCAACCCTTTTACTTTTTTTTTTTTGAACAGTCTTACTAAGTAGTTGACAGTCTCTCGAATTTGCTGAGGTCCACCTTGAACCTGCAATCCTCCTATCTCAGCCTCCCAAGTGCAGGGATACAGGCATGTGCCATGGTGCCTGGCTCAAATTATGGCTTTCAATGGTGTTTCTTCTGTCATCCTTGCTCAGGCTTATTAATGAGTTTTATTCCCTGATGGTGGCACATTTATTAACATTAAGACAGTTTATGTGGGTTGTTTGTTAGATTAATTCTATAATGCAAAGTGAAAAATCTCATTATTTCTGTTCTGTGCAAAAAAATAATAATTGTAAAAGTACAATCTAGTAGAAATTGAAGTCTGAGGTTGGATGCTGAAGGCATCAGACCTTCTTTATTCTTTGCTCCACTGTGTATGAACCTTGATACCATAGTCGACATGCCATTTGTATTCAGGTATTCATTAATTCACTTGTTTCTTCAATTACTCGACTAATCTGTATTGAGGATACTATATGTACATGAAATTTTGCTAGGCACTGCAGTAGAGAAGAAAGGTAAATAAGGCTCTGCCTTTAAATAGGCTTCCAAGTAGCACCCACTCAGAAACAACAATAATATAAAATAGAAAGTTTTAAATACCCTATGACAAATTCCACTTAAGCAAAGGACAGTCAGCATTGACAGGAAGGGTCTTTCTGACCCAGAGAAACTGGAGAAAGCTTCCTAGATAGATGGCATCTGGTGGGATTGCAAGGAAGGGTAGGCTTAAACAGACTGAGATGGTGAGGGGCTGGGACAGAGTGGGGCAAAGGACCTCTGGAACTGCAGGGAAGTCTGAGGACTCCAGGCTGGGAAAGAATGTCCTTTATTCCATCTCCCGCCTTGGCCAGTCAAGCTTGAAGTGAGTGGCCACTCTGCAAAGACGACTCTAGTTATCAGTAAATTTCTTACTGGTATCTATTTCTACTTATTAAATAAAATGAACTTTATGGAGATTAAAATATATATACTACAGCAGAGACCGGAGGATCCAGGTTCACGGCCAGCCTCAGCTTTCTCTCTCTCTACCTAGTGAGGCCCTCCACAACTTCGTGAGACCTGGTTTCAAAATAAAGTATAAAAAAATAGGGCTGGGGGTGTAGCGCGGAGGTAGAACGCCCCTGGGTTCAATCCCCGGTACTGCAAAAAAAAAAAAAAAAAATATATATATATATATATATATACTACAAATATCTAAAGTATCTAAATTTTTTATTTCTATTGACAATGAAAATAGAATAAGGGAAAGCTGACACAAAGAGTCGAGATCAAATGGGGAGTTATTCACAAGGACGAATTCTCTGGGACTTAGGTTTAAAGATATAATACTGAAGTGCAAGGGAAGTTTCTGATTCAGGGGTAGTATCTAAAGAAAAGGAAAAATGGGCACTTCTCATCACAGGGCAATGTTAGAAGGAGTCAAGCTTTTCCAACATCATTGTAAGGATTTGCCAAACGTGAATTCCTTTCCATTTGTGGCTGTTTGTGCCTGGCGAAGCTCAGGCTGGTAGATAATTTAAGTCTTCTGTTCACCTATTACTAATATTCTGAAGGGCTTAAGAAAGGTGCTAGGAGTTTTCCATGTGCAAATTAGTTAATCTTGGACATCCTTTTTTGTGTTTATACACATACACTTTTATGTTAGACACTAAGCAGAGTCCCAATATTAGGTCAAGTGTCTGCTCACAAATTTGAACTCTTTATTTCCCTGTTCCCCCCAAAATCTGGGTACTATGGTGTATGTGTGCACGTGTGTGTGTGTGTGTGTGTGTGTGTGTGTGTGTTGGAGTGGGGAGGGCAGAAGGAGTAAATGAAAGAAGGTGAGCGTGTCATATATGAACTATTGGAAAACTAATCTTAAATTTCCCTGGAACTCTAAGAACCACTTCTATTAACTAGAAAGTAACTTTCATCATGATAAAAAGTTATACTAATGAGTCATACAGATTGTAAAGCAATGTTGGTTTGATTGTGACTGTTGCTAAAGTCTCAAGCATAATTGAGTTATTAATTTCTTCAGATAATTTTTGAAACCTTGGGTTTGATTTTGAAAATTTTTAAACATCAAAATCGTTGGCCTTTATCATGCCCACCTCTAAATTGACAAATGAGTGAATTAATAAAAACAACATACATATAAGGTCTTAAAATGTGCACACAAAGGACCTTCATATCCGTTTCTGCTCTTACCACTCTCTAAATCCTTAGAGATGTTGTGAATTTATATAACAGACCTGTGTGCCTCAGCACGTTTCAAAAAAAGAAACATATCCAGATCAGCAAAGAGTGTTTTTCATTTAGCCTGATGAGCTGTATTTCAAACATCCATGCAAATAGGAGGCTTAAGCATCATTTGCTTACAGAAACATACACATACACACACACACTAACCTATCCATCTGATGATCACAAAGCAAACTCTTCTAATCACAAGATTGTAGGACCAAACTTTTTGGGAGATATGCCATCCAAGAACCCACAACTTCACAGGGAAGTCTAATTACTACATTGCCCTGTGGAACTTACCCTCAACTCTGATGTGTGGATTTCATGTTAATTTTATAAACAAAATGTCTAAACTCTTTCTGCTTAGAATAAAAAAATGGCTGTACATTTTTTCAAGTAACAGTCCCAAGACAAAGAATCCCCAAAGAAAGCAACAGTGTCGGTTAGAATGTAAAGTGGAGATATTGCTGTGGAAAACAGTATGGAAATTCCTCAAATAATTAAATAATTATCATATTTTAAAAAGAGAAAACAATAGGGTAAGCTGATGTGGCACTTTCAAATACCAGATACCATTCAAAACTGTCCAGTATGAGGTTTCTCCTGCACCTGCACATGAGGGTCTGGCTCACTCGCCTGAATAAACTGGCCTGTGATCTACGTTAGCCCATGAGATCAGCATTTTCTTCCATGGATGATGCTTACTGTGGGAACCCGTGAAGCCTGTGTTTCCTTGAATAGCTGTAGTTATGATTATTTTAAAGCATACAAAGCTATTTGAATGTTGTTGAGTATAAAACTACAAAGCTTTGGCTCCAGATTATGAATTGCTCACATCAGATAAATCACTCCACACCAAGATGCCTTAAAATTGCTCTTAGAGATCCGATTGGTAGCTCTTTATCCTGACATTTAGGTTTTTTTCCTAAAATCTGCAAATAGGAATAGAAACATAGTTAAAAACAATAGTAAAGAATTCAAGGAAACTGAGTGTTCTGGGAGGATCTTTATCTTCTACAAGTGTTAACAGATTGGAATTGTGGGTTTGTAGTTTTTGGCAGCATGATTATTTTGTCCTGGCAGAAGTATTTGGCTTTGCATGATGTGTTTTGGTCAGGTAGGCTCACGACCCAGGCCATTCCTCACTGAGGTAACGTCGGGACTGTTGGGCAGGTCTAGAACATAAACCCCCAGAACATGCAGCGAAGAGCAGTCCCGGAACGAGGCAGCACCTGGGGTGGGACAGTGCAGGCCTAGTGCAGGGAGCAGCTGCAGCCCCTGTCTTCCCCATGCTGCACTGGATAGATCTGTGACTGCAGGTGACTCAGACCTTCCCTCGTGTTGGGAGAAGAGTACACTGGACCCAATCACCTTGAAAAATGAGAAGAGTTCCACTGTGGTTCTGGGCTGACCATCCTCACTCCTCAGCTGAAGTGGTCGCTCAGTGACCATTTGGTTCTGTTTTACAGGACAGCGCCATGCGATAGGTCTGGCCCCGTGGCAGCTGTGAGCAGGATGGGGTGGGGGGAGGGTAGACAGTGATGACACATCCCTAGTCCTGTATTGAATGAGCACACCTTTTCCTCTGTGCCTTGTACTCAGTCAGTGTAAATGGCAAAGTCCCCAAGTTGTTCTTTGAATCTGCCCACGGTCTGCACTCATATGCAAAAGATCCCCCTGTTGCCAGGCCAGACGGAACACTTTAGGAAGCCCAGAGATGATTCACTGTCACGTGACACTACAACGTTGCTACCGCTGCATACAACAAATGCTGGATAGAAATGGACTCCTGGTCTGAGCTTGAGTACCTGACTGACTTCCACTCAAACCCTCTGCAGCACTTGCAGAAAGTTGTTGACCAGCTGACACGTCTGACTGTAACAGTATTAACAGTATCAAACATGACAGAATCTAAACCATCTTCCCATTTTCTTGGATCTGTAAGCTTTCCTTATGCTCAAAGCACTCTTGGCCGTGTGTGTGTGTGTGTGTGTGTGTGTGTGTGTGTATGTGTGTGTGTGTGTTGCTGGGTATTGAACCCAGGGGCATTCTACTCTATCTTTTTTTTTTAATTTGGAAATAAGTTTCTGAGAGCCTCCCTCCCTAAGTTGCTGAGGCTCATTTAGAACCTGTGACTCTCCTGTCTCAGTCTCAATCCCAAGTATTGGGATGCTAGGCATGCGCCACCATGCCTGGCTTGGCCTTTCAATTTCATGCTGGTACTATTGGAGACAAGCCCCTGATGTAATTTCCCATATTTTTTTGGCTTGTGGCAAAAGCCCTTCCCCAGGTGCACTGCCTGTTTCAAAGACATTTGTTTTTGAACTTCCTGGCTTCTTATCCAATATTCTGGCAGATTTGCTTTTACAGTTTGTGGATCTATACTTCAGGGTGATTTATGCATGTCCTGGCACCTAGTCACTAAAGCACAAAAGAATAAGGATACTCCGCCATTCCTTTCCTCATTGAGTCTTAGGCCCCTTGTGTGTGTTTAGGGTGGGGGTGCACATTCCTATTAATAGTTGAAAGACAAATTTAAGAGAAAGACTATTTAAAGATAAGCTCTTGCAGCATGCACACCACGCCGGCACATCAGTTCCTGAGCCGGAGTGTCTGGGATGTGGAGGAATGCTGGGTCCCAGCTGCTTCTTATTGCCTCGTCAGGAAAAGCTCCCCCTGAAGTACCTGCTCTTTCTGTCACAGGATTCTTGCAGCTGAACCAGTCCTTCTCTATCTTGGCTCTTTTACATGCAAAATATTTTAAATCAGATACACAATAGCTGAGAGTACCTTTATTCCAATCTTTTAGGTTGAAATAAGAAAGACTTGTTTTCTTTTATTGAAATGGGGTGGGGGTGGGGTCCCTGTAGGGCCAAAGGGATCAAAATGTGTAATCTTGATTTGATACCAAACTCCTAACTGTGCGGTTCAGTGATTCTTCTTTCTGAATATCTGCTGTTTCCAGGGTCTAGGCAGTTTTTTTGTTTTTTGTTTTTTTGGTACTGGGGATGGAACCTAGCGGCATTCTACCTCTGAGCTATACCCCCAGCCCTATTTTACTATTTTTTAATTTGAAACAGGGTCTCACTAAGTTGGGGAGGGCCTCACTAAGTTGCTGAGGCTGGCCACAAACCTAGGATCCTCCTGACTCAGCCTCCCAAGTACTGGGATTACAAGCATGTGCCACCACAATGGGCCTAAACAGTTTTAACATAAATAAAGAACTGAAGTATTTTTAAAAAATTGTGCTAGAAGGAAAAAAATTGCCTATCTAAAACCAAAACCCAAATATCTTAAACTGAGTTTTCCACCTGACTCCTCAATTATTTTTGAAGAATGGAGAGATTTAACTAAAATTCATTGCATATGTATGTGAATTAATTCTGTAGTGTTCAGTTCGCAGACATGTGCTCTGGGACCAACTCTCTAGCTTCTCAGGCAGAGATTAATGAAGGGCAGCAAAAGCTAAAGACAAGATTCCTGGTGCCTACTCGGAGACAGCTTCTTGATTCCCTCCCTCTGCTCAGGCAGGCTGACTCCCCTCATTCTGAGCAGGCTTTCCAGGAGTGGCTCTGTGAGAATCACACATCCAACCTATTTTGACAGGAAATGCAAAGGGCTGTCTATTGGTGGAGGTGCATTTGAAATATAGAAGAAAACTTTAGATGAACAAAGAAGATGACCTAACTGAGGGAGTTGGGGGCGGTGTAGGGAAACACACTAAAGCGCATGATGTATATATACAAACTTAAAAGACTCAATCACTATGCAGAGGGAACGGGGAGGGAATAGGGTGGGATTTGAGGGAGAGCTAAATGAGCAATGTGTGCACGTATGATTCTGCTAACCTGACACTTATCAAATGTATAATTACAATGCATCAGTAAATGAATATAAAAAAAAAGAAATGTAGGCCCTGGAGTTATCCCCAGGCCGGCAGCCGTCTGGAGCCACTGTTTCCTTTAGTATCCAAATCAAACTGAATCAACACCTTGGTCCCAATGTCCTTCCCCATATTTGCATTGATTTCCCAGGGGATTTGTTTTCCTGCTTGTCTCTTTCTCTGAGTTCCCATTCTGTGCAGCCTTCCTCCCTCCACTCCCCTGTCTTACTGCACAGCACTGAGGGCTGTTTCATTGCACAAAGCCAGGGGCACCACTCGCTCTGGGTTCATGTGAATGATTATGTGTCTTCTAGAGTACCTGCAGGAGTAGATGGTGGCTCTGGAGCTGAGTGACACGGCAGCTGCAAAAAGAATTTTCTTTTTCACTTGCCAAAGTATGACTAACCCATTAAATCCCAAGTTTTCAATTCTGCAAATATTTCAACAAAATCGGCCCAGGTGCCTTAAAATAGTTTGGAAATCAGAGTCTAAAGCTTATATATGTTATTCTATTAATTAATGCTATATTATATTATTTTTATATAGTCATATGCTGTATATTTAAATTTCTATAGGTGTCCACATTTCATATGATAGGACAAAATAGGTTAACTCGAATTGAAGCTGATAAGTGTGATAGAAGTCTACAGAAGGCACTGTGGCTAATAAGGAGTAATTACATCACAGGGTAGAGAATACTTTTTAGGACTGGAGAGGCAAAGGGAGGGGCTCAACTTTCAAATCCAAACAATCCCGAACCATCAGAATATTTTCTTAAAAAAATCCCAAAAGGAATCCTAAACTTTTGCCTCTAAATGTGAAAATGACAGGTATTTTTATTGCCTTTACACATGTTTTGAGGAGAAAGGAGGGTCAGATGAGAAGAAACCATGTAGATGATTTAGGACTATGGCAAATCTCCAAGCTAAAAACCTGAAACCCCCAGCTTCATCCCTATTTGCCACTTTTCATTGTATATTCAGCCTTTCCCAGGCTGAGAGCAAGAAAAAAAAATGCAGCCTTCTGACAATTGTATAGAAACAAGTTTCTCTTATCTATCCAGTGTCAGCCAATTGTTTACACTATTGATTTGAAAATCTCCTTCCTACCCTGGGTCTTTCTTACATTGCCAATTAACTTGTTCCTAGTGTCCTGTCACCAACATTAAGATCTCCTGATTAGGGATTTATAACAGCAATCTCATCTTTTACTATTTTCTTAAGCTGTGAAGTTTTCCCATACTGTGTAATTCCTCTGCTTTGCATGTGATTGGTAAATACATATTTAATTGAGTGGAACATAATTTTTCTTTCATAACAGATTTATGAGAGCTAATGAAATAAAAATAATTTATTCTTTAATCCTTCAAATCACTACTTCATTGAATATAAAATTAACTAATGTTGTGCCTATAAATTTTATTTATGTGGTACTAAAATTAAGTAAGTAGAACAAAGATCTTTACCTATTAAAAATTAGAAAGCACTATGTTTAGATAGAACCATATCTAAAAATAGTTAAGTAGCCAGGAAAACGCACTCTTGGTAAAAGGACACTAGTCAGCTATTCCAGACGAGCTTATAAAAAGACACAAACAGAACTAGAGGGATTGGCTAGAGAATTAATTATCAATCAGGTTTAAGGAAATATTTAGAGGACATTATTTATTGCAATCCATGAAATGAATTTTTACTTACATTAAAGTAATACAGAGAAATAGACAACCTTCTTTATTAGAACCTTAGACTAACTCATTTTCTCTATTATCTTAGCTAAAAATTACATTATATACTACAGTTTCAGTAGCTGCTAGGAATATATGATTGAAATACTACCTAGAATCTATACCGTTTAAAGAAAAAATAATTATGAAACATGAAATTTGAAGGCATCAAAAAATATGAGACTAGCTGGGTGCTGTAGCACATGCCTGCAATCCCAGTACTTGGGAGGCTGAGACAGGAGGATCATAGGTTTGAGGATAGCCTCAACAAGTAGTGAGATTCTTAGCAACCTAAGGAGACCCTGTTTAAAAACAAAAAATTAAACTGGACTGGGAGTGTAGCTTGGAAGTAGAATAACTCTGGGTTCAATCCTCAGTACCAAAAAGAAAAAATGAGACTAAGGTGAAAAGACAAGAGACAAACATAATCATCAAATCAGTTGGAACAGTACTGTCTACTGTGTCCCAATTTAACCGAATGTGTCTATTTGAGTTCCCTAGTTGAATATCACATGAGAGTCATTTAAATAAGGCTCTACAGAAGCAGTTAGCACACCTAGTCACCAGCTGCTCTGTAACAGGCAAGGGCGGGTTAGTCATGGAGGAAGTGATATATATGTGTGAAAAAAGTAACCATTGAAATTCGCACATTTCAAACAATAACATCTTTCACCCTCTCTCCTGAGCATGAAGAGGCCCCTCCTGTCAGAGAATGTTTCCTGGCAGAGCTCTCTTCCCCTGCTGTGGGGAGGAGACCTACTGACTGGCTGAGCTATAGCTGCAGCTCCTAGGATAGATATCCCATGAAGTTTCCTGTCAAAATGGCAGAAAGCCAGGTTCAACTCATTGAGGCCCAGAGCTTCCTCCAATGTGCTTTGAGGGGTTTCTAAAAGCACCTCTGTCACCAAACCCTGCCCATAGAAAGTACTCGAAAGTTTCACCATGATATTCACTCCTTTTGCAGAAAGGAGATCCAACAAGAGTCAGGAGGACCCTGTTAGTGGCTCATACTTTACACAAGAGACGTACCCATTGGTGACTTTTATTTGCATAGATGTATTACCTTGATTCCACATCCTATTAGGATCCAGCAGGAGGGGAAAACAAACCAAGTATATTTTTGTGGCAAGTATTGTGTGGAGACAGAAAAGCCTGAGATGATACACAGCCGAGAATAAGAATAAAGACAATAAAGTTGAAGTCTTGGCAGCCCAGCCCTGGGTGGAGATAATGAGTTTCTAGAGGTGGGGAGTTAGGAATGGCTTTGAGAGGTAGAATGCAGGTGACAAGCCAAGCGAGGTGGTGGTGCTCCACATAAATTTTGCCTACGCCACAATTTTGCCGTCAATTCTTGGCCTTGAGTCATGAGGATCCCCACTTTGGTGGCAGCCATTTATGACTCACTTATGATTGCCAAGCAAAGAAAAAGGGAAGTCACAGAGGTCTGACCAACTTGGGCTTTGGACTCTATCCTGAATTTCATCATTGAATGGGAATCTGCCATCAGTCTATCTCTCTTGTCAATAGAGGTGGGGCTTACTGTTTTAATTGGCCAGTAGGTTTTGGCTAAATAATCTGCCATGAAGGGAGATTTAATTACAGAATTGTCTCATGTTGTTTTCTTACTTTCAATAGAACTGAAGAAAACAATAAAACAGAAATGGAAGTAGACTGTGCTGCCTCTCTGGGGTCACAGGCAAGTCACCTGCATATCCTGGACCGGTCAGGTTATCCAGACAAACAAGGAAAGGGAACAAGGACATCGGTCAGCACATTTTATCCCACCACTGTCAGGCATAAAAATGCCAGTGTAAAGAAAATTAAGCCAGGTGATAAAACACAAGAAGAGGTCATTTCCTTAAGTTTTCTTGCTTGAGGAAGGTAGAGGAAAATGTCGAAGGTAATTGGGTCAGGCTTCAGTAATCTTAAGTGTCACCCCCCACACACACACACACTAGAAGGGATAGTACAGCCTACAGATTTAATAATGACACAAAAGCAAACAAAAAAGAACGAAACTGGCATAGAACTCTAGAAGTTCCCTTGGAAAGGAATTCAAAGAAGAAGGTAAAAATAAATGATTCCTGTCCACCGGGCTGATTAAAGAGCAGCAATTGTATTGTGAGTTCTGCCAGGACTCAAACACCCCTACAGAATTCAGAATTAGAGAAGCTGGTAAGCCCCTTGATCTAGACAAATGGACAACAGACATCTGCCCGAAGGTGAAGAACTGTTCTACTCACTGTCTTGTGCAGACACTGACAACAGCTGACAATGAAAACGGCAGAGATGGAAGTTAAGAAGTCAGTCATCTGCCCAGGCCTGGAAGCCTGGAGCATGATTCCAGTGTTTCCACAAACACAAGGGATGCGACTGTGCATGTGTGCCTCAGGGTGTGCACTCACTGGGCTGGGTCGGATCATGTGTGATGATGGCTTACTTGCGTCACACGTCACATCGCACCTCACTCACTGCCTGTTTCATCAGACCCAGTGTGCAAAGAAGGCTCTCACGGGCCCTTGTGCTGATCATTAATTTGTGGTTTGTAATTCGGAAACTGCTGCAACAATATCACGAGTAATCATAATACTTGTTTATTTTTATTTGCGGTACTGGGGATTGGACCCAAGGGTACTTTATCACTGAGCTACATCCCCAGCCTTTTTTATTTTGAGACAGGGTCTTGCTAAGTTACCCAGACTGACCTCAGACTTGCGATGCTCCTGCATCAGCCTCCCGAGTCACTAGGATTACAGGCGTGTGCTAACCTGCCTGACTGTATCATAATTTTTAAAAAGGGAAGAATATGAGACTATATTGAAGGTTGTTTATTATATCATTGGGTTTAATAGCACAAACAAAAGAAAACAAAAGACAAGCTAAATGTGTATCAACACATCAAAATATTAGTAAGCTACTAAATAAAATGAGGTGTATCTATAGCTTTTTGCATGAAAAGATGTCCATATAATGCGTTAAGTTATTTAAGAAAAGGAGTTAAGTTGAGAACAAGATGTATACTTTGATTACGTTTTTTGTTTAAAAAAAGAAATATTTTTATATATATGAGGGAAAGGGTCTGAAGGAGTGTCAAGGATGCTCTTAAGGAATAGGCTTGAAAAAGTAAGGTTGGAATTTTTAATCTTTCACTGAATAGACTTCTTTGTTATTTAATTTGTAATGATTATACATTAGTTTATTAATTTTTAAAAATATGATTAAGGTTTATCTAAACATGGAAAATGGCAAAATAGAAAAAAGAATGCAGAGCTGAGAGATATTGCTCAAAGCTTTGCACTTTTGTGTACAGACCACTCACATTTCTAAGAGTAGTTAATTTTATTGTAGTTATTTAATTTATGATCAATTCTAGTGAATAAGTTAAAACTGATATTTTTTTCTTTAGAATTTCTGCGTGCATGTGTGTGAAGCTGGGTGACTGTGTAGTTTCTGCTAACACTTTGATAGAAAGAAAGAGAAATCAAATCATTTCTACTGTTCTCTTTTTCATTCCCCATTTTGACTTTGAGAGGCCCTTATCTTTTTTCCTTTCTTTCTCTTTTCTTATACCCTTTTAATCTGCACTCAAATATCATGTATTACCCATGAACCTTTTCATTACAAGAAACAAAAACCCAGCTCAAACTTGCTTCTGCCCAAAATGAAAGCTGGGTGGAAATTTTGTGATCATATAAGTTAGAAATCTAGGGACTTAAGTTTTTTTCATCAAGATTGTCTTTCTTTTTCCACATCTCAGTCCTACTTTCCTCTATGTTGGTTTCATTCTCAACCATTCTGTCCCCTCAGGGTAGCAGAGATGTAAATCACAGCTGTCTTAGAATTTCATCATCCTATATGCAAAACAAAAACAAAAACAAAAAAACTTAGAGAACATGAAAGAATGCCTCTTTTTCCATGGCTTCAACCATTCCTCCATGCCTGTGCAATCTTGAGGGCCATGAGCATGAGAGTCTCTGATTGGTCACTCTTAGTCACGTACTCCTCCCTACGGTGAGGGAGGAAGGTCAAATGTTCAACAAAGCTATTAATAGGAGGGAAAGGGGAGTATCCAGAAGATAAAGATAATACCTGTTGTGAGGAAGGAAAATAGCTATAACCTAAACATGGATTTCATGTATTATATCCCATATAAAGAACTCACAGAATCACCTGCATCTTCTTGGTTTTCATAAATTTTTGAAGGTTTCCCTACTCTAGGTTTCTATTATTTCTTTAAAACATTCTCACTGGAGTGTTAGACATGGTTGCTTATGGTTTTCCTCCTTGAGTGAGTCTCCTGTTATGAGCAAAAGGCTCTCTTTTCTGGTTTGTCCAACTGCCCTGTCATTTGCCTCTAAGTGATTTATCTCAAAAGGAAGTTTTAATAAAATGAAAATTTCTGATTTTTAAAATACTTTATTTGATTATGAGGGAAGAAAACACACTGTTTCAGATAGGGTTTTAAAAAGTCTTGAGCTAGTGAGTTATTGCATAAAAATAACTTATGTTCTATTTCCTGAGCCAGCAGTCCTTTAAAAAGCAGGTGTTCCGGATACTAGAGATGACAAACAGCTTTATAACTAACTTGAGGAAGAGCAAGAGGACACTGAACTCCTCTGCCAAGTGTTAAAGCCAAAGGAAAAATATTCCAAAGTGAACTTTTCTGTAACCATCTCAAAACAGGGGAAGCCAGAGGATTAGTACAACACTAAGTGTACAGTCTGGTCACTTTGAAGCCTGACATATTGGTTAGTTTGCTCAGGGATGCATTTACACAGATCCTTTGGAGAGAAAAGATTTTCCCACAGGCAAGTAGTAAAGATACAATAGCTTTTCTATCTTGAGCGCACATTAAGTATCAGCAACATCTGTTTCATAGTCTACTTGGAGTAGGGCTATTTTCAGAAGTTTGACAACGCAGCCTGGATGCTTAACCCAATGACTGTAAAGTCTTACTTTCTGATTGTTTATTTGCTTGAGAGGGAGAGGGAGGTTGGATATAAGTTTGGAGAATCATGCATGTTCTATTTGAAAAAGCACAGTAGATGTGGAGGACAGTATATATTCTGTAGCCCCTCAGTCACTGAGCACAAGGATAAAATAGTGTTTTGTTTTGTGCTGTTTTTAATGCTCCCGGTATCCTCTCTGGGAACATCTACAGAGCACATCAGTAATTTCCTTCTGACATTTATTGATGAGTTTTCTACCAAGCATCAATTTTCCCAGTACTGCGTAGTTGTCATGCCCATCTGTTACCTTCCATGTGAACCTGTAGCTGGTTAGCCACCTGTATTCCCCTCTTGACAGCACTGCTATCCATTCTGAGGGAACAGTTTGGGATGGATGTTTAGGGAGCAGGGATGATAGAGATGATTTTTCACATTCCTTTAGAATAGAGCTGTCAAACAGAAATATGTGATCTTGAGGTTTTTAGTAGCTAGACTTTAAAAATAACAGGTAAAATTAATTTTGAATATTTTATTTAACCCAAATGATATATTCTACATTTTTTGTGGAATAAGACTTTGAAATCCAGTGTGTATATTATATTTATAGTACATATCAATTTAGACTTTCAAGTGATCAATAACTACATGTGGCTAGGGGCTACTGTATTGAACAGTGTAGTCCTAGAAGGACACTGTAAGTATACTTAAAGTATTTTCTGTGGACTTGTGGATGCTTTTATATAATACTGCATACTTCTGAGTAGTTCAGGAGGCTATACACATAAAATTGGTTTTATTTAAAAAATCCTGTTTCCTCCAATCTGTACCAAGATTCCAAGTTCTTTTCCTCTTGTCAATATAGCTATTATAAGCCATTTCCAAAGCATGACAAATTTCAAAAAATGTAAAAAGTTAAAGTTGAGGAGAAGCACTTCAAATTTCTAGGTCATAATTTTTAAGTTAAATTCCATATCAGATAACAAAAATTTTTGAAAGTATCTTCCTGATTATGATCCTTACAGACTTTTTCATCACCTTCATAGTTTTCTGCTACCCTACTTGCTCTTAAATGTATTTTGTATTCTCGTCTCAGTTCTCCAAGGTTTCAGAACAATTCATCTCCTCTCTGCCTTGACTATATGTTTCTAATAACACTGCTTGGTCCTTACACCAGGGAGGATAGGTTGGGAGTTTCTACTTTCTCTAAGGACTCCTTTTCTAGGGATGAGCAATATGCAGCGGCGTTGATCACCCAAAGCCTTTGCAAGCACATTAATATGTCCACATTTCCACTCAAGTTTCCTGCAAGTGTGGTCAATGACGGTCATGCTGTTGATTGATTTTGTTTTTGTGTGTATGCTGGTCCAAGAAGTACATTGCATATGACCCTCCTTGTACCATTAGCTATTTAAGAGCTACTTTGAACACTTCTAGGGCTTCTGGGTGGTTGGTGGGTAGACATTCAGCAGCATAAGCTGCTGCCTCTACCTGGAATGTGCCTCTTTTCACTATTCAGTGTTGGCTTCTTCACGTTCTTCAAAAATCAGAGGCCTTCCCTGTTACAGTAGAGCCTCTCCTTGTGTTCATCAACAGTTACTGATTTCTTGCCTTCATAGCTCTAGCAACACAGTGAGAAGTGAAGCTGAGATTTGAACCAAATGGAGTCTGACTCTCCAGTGTACTCAACCTCTCAACGATAAGGCTACCTTCAACTTTGAACTTGTAAAACATTATTCCATTAACAATTACATCTTTCTCTAGTTCTATAAACCACCTTTAATATTTTTCCCATGATTTTTTTTAATCAGCCATCAGCTTTTTTCATCCAGCTTTCTATATATTTAGTGTTGCTCTCTTTGTTTTCTTCTAGAGAGGACCGTATGTCCCCAGTCCAGGGAAATGGATACTGGAAGCTATAAATTTGGGGAAGAAAGTAAAACTCACAAGATAGTTATATCTAAGAAAACTAAAAACCTTAATTCATTTTCAGAACTAGTCTTTCTTCCCAAGAACTGTTTGGAAATGGATTTATTCTGGTCTGGAACAGTGGGGATTATAACTACTTAAGCATTCCATTTGCTGACATCTTTCTGCTGCTGCTTGGCGGTAACCAATTCTAAGGCTTTTGCATGGCTTATCTAAGGGGGAAAAGTTTCTGTTCTATCAACCCACTAAAAGCTGCTTAGAGATAAATCTAGAGACTAAAGTCAATTATAGCTTTAATCTCCTCAGGATCTAAATTCCCCCTTTTCATTTGATAGATGTGTGCATAACCTGTACACCTACCTAATTATTTCCAAATGCTTAGCTGGTCTCAAGGTATAATAGGTGTCAGAAAAAAAGGTGAATTACTTGACAGCAGAAACTCTGAATCCAACTAAGCGGGGTATATATCATAGTAATATTGCAAAGCACAAATTATAAGCTATAGTAAAGTTATCAAAATGAAGAAAGGAGACATTATAGTTACCTATAGAATCAGATGCAATTAAATATATAGTGCATATACTTATAATTGATAAGTAATCGAATGCATTTCCGTAGATTTCATAGTCTGCACTTGTGGCAGGTCATGAGAATGTGGCATGGTTGACTTCTATTCCTCTTCAAACCATTTAACCACACTCAGATGAACTGCATTACTTAAACTAGAAAAGAAAACCTAATCAAATTCATTTCAAATACCAAAACCTCCAGTTAGAGATTGAATCTGTTTTTACACACACATATGAAATCTCTAATGTCTAAAAGAGTTCTTGCCTAAGAGTACTCCATATTTACAGAATATGAATTTTGTTAGACTTTCCAGCCCTGAATTTTCCAAAGTCTTACATGAAGTTTCCCACTTTTTGTCATGCAAATGGAAATCCCCAGTCAGGGTCAGACTGCCCAAGTGATGTATGATTTTATGCATAATGGCCTGTAATTGGGGAATAATTCTTGATGATCTCTCTTTCTTTCTTTGCTCCTCTCTCTCTGTCCTTCTCTGTCATCAGTGGTCTTTATCCTGTGAGGGATATACATTGATGAGAGCACCCATCCTAGGCGTTCGTCTTAGAAAATATTTATCTGTCCTATTGGTCCAGGTTGGATAGTAGTGTAACCTAGAAGGAAAATTACTTATTTGAATCTTTAGAAAGTAGTATTAACCCCCTGGTATAGTAATAGGATCTGGCTGAATATTTAATAACTAAGATATTATTATATACTCATCATGCTATGAGAACATGTAATAACAAATTTAGCAGGTGCATAGCATTTTCATTTATCCCTAAGTTGAACACTCTGATGTGGAGGGCTATTTTATTTCACCAGTAGAAAAAAATGACCACAATGAAACCCACTGTTCTGTGTAATTGAGATGCAACAATAATAAAAATTAAAATGGTAAAAAAATGAAAAAAAGTTGAATACCAAAGCTGTACAATTTGAAGGATTTTAAACATTCCTCAATTATTGTAGGATGTTAGGTATTTCCCTTACAGATAACACGTTAGTTGTAAAAGTTTGCTTAGAAATAACTATTTTTGGTTAAATAACAGGTCCATGATATCAATTCACATCAGTGACTAAAGTAAAACAAAACAAAACAAAACAAAACAAAACAAAAATGAAGAGCCAGTAGAATCCAAAGGGGAAAAGGATTATGGCAAAGGCAAAACCAGGACAAGTGAGATTTATTTTATTCATAAACTTGCAATAGGGAGAGGGCTCTAAATCTGAATATCAGTATTTACGAATGTTGATTTTGCCTTAGACTTATAGAGAGCAATAGACAAGTTATAGGTGGGGCAATTTACACTTGGCATTATCCTGCCAAGTGTAAATTATCTGGGGAAGTCTAGGTCAGTTAGCTAAACAGGAAAAGTTTATCTTTGTGTCTCCAAGTTATAGAGACAATTTTAATCTCAGCTAATCATTCATGAGATAAAGAATGGGAAGTTGGAAGGTCTGTGTCTAGTCTTGTCAGCACATCCAGGAAAAAAGGGAAAGGTCTGTGTTTGTCCTTGTCATAGGTAAACAAGGGAGTCATCTGTGAACCTCATGGGAGTCCTGAGAAAGAGTGGGCTGAACCTTTCATCAAGATCATGTGGGCAAGGGCGTTCTTTGTGGTGAGCCATTTCCTGGAACACAAAAAAGTGAGTGGAATCAATCCACTGCTATCTTCTGGGAACGTAAGGAGTAGGAGATTCCACCACTGCCAATGGCAACCTGATTCAGACTGGAGACATCAGTGGATAGATAGGGTGCTAATGATGGGTCCCAAGGGGAATCATTCAATAAGACCTAAGGATAACAAGCCAACCTGAGAGGCAAAGAGCATCCAGGAAAGGTGCCCAGGAAAAAGCAATCTGTTAAAGGCAAATTCCACCCTACTAAAGGGTGGAATCCCTTGAAAAAGAGACAGTCAACTGGGGCCCAGGTAGCAGTAAAAAACCACCGTTAAGTCAAAATTGAAGGTTTAAAGATGAAGTTTAATGAAAAATGGCAGAGTCTCTCATGGCCAATGTGAACATGAACCCAAGACAATCTCAGTGCTAACCTGCAGAAATCCAGCTATTGGGTTAAACTAAGTACAGTTAAACCCAGTCATGAAGCGCACACGTTGCTACCTGCACAGAGTTTGGAATCAGTCTTTTCTCTTTGTATTCCAGCAGCTTTATAGATCCCTTGTTCTCTACTGGCAACTCATTAGGGAAGATGAACATAGGGAAAGAACATAACCTCACATCAGATGATTTACAGAAGATTGCTTAGTCTATGTGGGTATTCTATGTATGTTTGCTCCAGGCTGCCTTATAACCTGTGATAAGACATTCATTGGATTGTATTTTTGCACATAGTCTAATTGTTTCCACCTAAAAATACCAACAACAAAACTTCTAATGATTTGTAATACTGGGTAAAGCAGAGTAATAGGATTAATTGGATTCCCAGGATAATCTCAGGGAATCAGATTAGCAATCCATAAACTTCTTCTACACCAAATCTTCTATTAAAGCTCCTGTATTTTAAGCAGCTAAGCTGCCATATTTGGATTTCATCTCCCTTCCTGGTTATAACTTTATTAGAGGTACTAAGATGAAGCAACTGGCTAAAACTTGACCCTAGAAAAGAGAAAGGAAGAAATACTGAAAGAAAAAAAAAGTTAGTGAAGAAATGACCATAGGAACAGATCAGGTGAGGAATGCTGAATTCCTACTCATGCTTGGCACAGGCACACAAAGATACACTGGTCTAAAGAAGCAGAAGTTAAGGGAGGCTTGGACATGGAGAAGGGAGTGGGGAGAGAGTGTGAGGATGTTCTAAACCTGCCAGAACACCGTGTAATACTATATCTTTCTCTAATCATTCCTTTCTCTGTGAAAATCAAAAAGGTTCAAAAACTGGGATCTTAATCATCCTTTTTCAAGGTCACATTTACTTACTCTTATTTCTGTGGCTATTTCAGATATTAACATGGCTATAGAATTTATACTTTTGTTTGGCATCAATTTTCATACTTAAGTTCTATGGCTTTTATGTAAAATAGAGAATTTTCTCATATTTTTATACCTACAGTGGAGTGTAATCTATTCATACTTCATATTTTTCTTTACAAAATATTCTGGATATATTGTAGGATTGCACTTCCTTGTCCTCTTTGGATTGGGTACAGCGACACAACTAGTTCTGGTCACTGAGTTGTGAGCAGAAATGACTGAATTGAAGCATTTAATTCCTGGTGTAAGACACTCTAGAGATTTCTTTTCTTCACTAGACTGACCGGTGTATTGCTCCATTAAGCTGGAGACTTAAAGTGAAGAAGACATGAAGCAAAGATGTAGCTGATCTGAAATTATGGGATAGTGAGAGCAAGGAATACATTTTTATTAATCTATGGAATTTTAGGGTTATGGTTGTGTGATTGTTACCACAGCATAACCTAACCTATCCTGAGTGATAAACCACATTTGCATAAGATGAATGGTCTGATTTGTGATATAAATAACTTACTGTATTAGTCAGCTTTTTGTTGCTATGAGTAAAATTTATTTTGGCTCATGGTTTCAGAGGTTTTAGTCCATGGTTGGCTGGCTCCAAGACAGAGACATCATAGCCAAAATGCATGGTGAAGGAATGATGCTCAGCTCATAGCATCCAGGAAGCAGAGAGAAAGAAGAAGGCAGGGCCAGGGACAAGATATAGTCCCCAAGGGCATGCCCCCAGAGACCTACTTTCTCTACATACTCCACCTGCCTAGAGTTTCTACCTCCTCCCAGAAGTCTGTTCAAATTATTAATCCATCAAATGGATTAATCCACTGATGTGGTCAGAACCCTCATGATCCATTCACTTCCCCAAAGACCCACCTCTGTACTGGGGATGCCTTCAACACATGGGCTTTGGGGGTCCATTCCAGATCCAAACTATAGCACTTATAATAACATATATGATGAGAGTCGAGCCAATGAAACAAACCTGGCTACATGATTAAAAAAAGGATATGGACCAAGCTGAAGTATAGTTCCAAACCAAAAATCAGAGAGAACCTCAAACAGGGATCTGTTCAATGGCCCAGGTTCATTCAATAACAGATCTGAGCCTTTACTATAGAGTTGGATGTTTTACTAAGTAAAATCTGTGCTTAAAAAAATAGAGAATACTTTTTTTTGATCACTGACAGTATTATGGTAGTTTTATCCAATTTTTATAGCACAATAAAGATATATTATGGAAATTGGGCAAAAGGAGAGAGGAGGCAGATGTTTAATTGTAATAATTGAATGAACGATTACATGGCAGCTCTTTGGCAGATGATATACAGTGAAATGCACTTCTGCACTAATTATTTTCAGTAGCTAACTCTAAGTATAAAAATGTGCTCAGTGTTGAGAATCCAAATATGAGTAATATGGACTCCCTGTCATCATGATGGGAACTGACAATTGAATGGCAGGGGATAAGAAATGGACAAGAAACATAAATGTGCTAAGTGCTCTAAGAGGAGCACACCCTATGCTGTGGCATGCATTGGGTGTATGCTAAGAGGGGTAAATGGCTCTGTAACTGTGGCTGCTAAACCCTTCCATTGGCACTATGTAGCCTTTGGAGGTAGCTGCTTGGTTAGAAAATTGAGTTCCAGAGACTGGTTGTCAGTAAGCAGCAACTGAAGGACTAGACAGAAGCAGTTTGTTGTCTTGGTTTAAAAAAAAAAAGCCAGCATTATGCTGAGGAAGCTAACATTCTTGCTATCCAATCTAAAATCTAGCAGCTCTGTTTCAACCCAACTACTTCCACACTTTGGTATATCAATTTGTGGTTTGGATTTGGTTTGCATAGGAGAAGCAAACCAACAAACAGTCCAAACAAAAGCAAGCTCACAGCCTATGTGGGAAAGTGTATACAAGCATAGATGTAAATCACGGTGTAAAAATAATCACATGGAAACAATGGTAAGTATGTAATCAAAAACATGTTGGAAACAGAAGAAAAAGAACAAAGAACTATAAAAATAGGGGAAATATCTGAAACAACATCTCAAAGATTGCTTTTTATACTATGGCATGCGATTCCTTTAGCTATGTGAAGGTAGAAAACTTTCTTTCCCAGAGCCATCTATTTTTCTGTACACACAACAGGATCTGGCTCTTTCTTGTAAAATCATGTATACTGAGTTAACACCTGGCTCATTTTTAAAGCTCAGGGATGTTTAGGACAGCTGGAAGGAGATACTCATTTATAAGTCCTTAATAAGTGATTCCTTGCGTAAATGAAAATCCAATTTTCAAAAGGAGTGTCAAAATATTTAAGATGATGGGAATAGAAGTATTTTCTCCACGGACAATGTCAAAGGTAACAAGCCCACTCCTATCTACTGGATGGAAGCAAGATGTGCTTTTTTCAGAGTTTACACTAGGAAAAAAAAAGAAGTTTTATTTTAACCAGATGTGAACAAATTAAACCCAATATTTTCAAGTATTTTTAGTGCCATATGATGTCATCTGATTTTATATTTTCTGCTGAAGGATAATGTGTATTTTTAAAATCATGAAGCCACTTTCCATGTATGTACTTAAAGTCTTATACATGATAAATTGCAATAAACAAATGACAACACTGCAGGGCAGGCTCTTGGTTAAGTCAAAAGCTGAGAAAGAAATTTAGTTTTTCAGTAAAAAAGTGGAATTAAAAGCCTGTGAAATGTCTTCCGCTGGCATTCAAGGTTGTCCTTGTTTCAGTGACTTGTCCAAAGAGGTCCAAGGCAAGGAATGCTTTGGTCATTGCTAGTCCTACAACTGCCTCTTTCCCATGGACTCCCTAGGGATTGCATACAGTAATTACTTAGACTAATTACCCAGTTATTAAACAACCAGACCCTTCCTTTTTATTGGCAATATATTTTCAACGACAGGGTCACACATCCCCATTGCCACTAGGCAGACAGTGCTGGATTTCCCTGGATCTTGGCACTTTTATCCAAAGGGGCTGGCAAGGGGACATGGATGCCCTTAAACTGCCCAGGGCTTCCTTCCTCACTTTTCTCTGGGGCAGCTTCAGGCAAGCAGCCATACCCTGGAACAGGACTGTGCTTCTCAATGGCTTTGCACAGTGAACGTCTCCAAGTCATCTCGCCTGGGAAAGAGATTTCTTAAAAACCATTTAAAGCTTTCCAAAGGGCAACAGCTAGAAGGTCGAGAGCCAATGTTACCATAAATGCTTCCACACCCCCCTGATTTCATTTCGGAAATAAGAAAGGAAAGAGGCAGTCACCACTGCAAGCGTGGCTGACGCCCCATCCTGCAGTCTCCCCGCTACCCCCCACAATTAAGAGGCGCTGAAAGTAAAGCTAATATTACTGTAGGGCCCTGGGTACATTACAACGTTGTGAAATTAACAAGCCACTATTTCAGACCCAAATCTCCACCACCACCCACACTTAAGCACAGATCGTCGGGGCGAAGCGCCCCCCCCCCCGCCCTTGGCTATTTGGCTGAGGATGGCGAGCCTGGGGAGGGGGAAGGTGGGGCTGGAGGACTCCGCGCCAACGTAAATTACTCTGCCCAAGCGCTTGTCAGACACCGCAGTATCCCAGGACCCTGCCCACCGTCAGTCTCCCCCCTCCCCGGTCTCCTTTCTGGGTTTATGCTGGAACCCTGAATGGTTTGGGGACCAACGAGGCGGCGGCAGCGGTGGATGCACGGATCATGGTGAGGGGCGATTTCATTTCCAGGGAGCGAGGACACGAAGGAAACGTGTGTGTGTGTGTGTGTGTGTGTGCGTGTGTGTGTGTGTGTGTGTGTGTGTGTTGGGGGGCTGGGGGAGAAAGTGGAAGAGGGGGACAGAAGTAGGCGGGGAGGCGAGGAGACGCCAGCTGGGGAGGTGCGGA
>PVJS01011126.1:0-46409 GCA_004027185.1 Glis glis | reverse complement strand
AAAAAAAAAAAAAAAAAAAAAGAGTCAACCTGGGTCATTCCACTTTACAGATCAGGAAAGGCCAAATGAAAAACTAGGAAGAAGCTTTGAAAAAGGCAAAAATGTTGAATGGGCAAAACCCCTAGTTACTGTGTATTTGTACCTGTAGGAAAGGCAGCCCAGGGAATGGCAGGAGATGTTGTTTGGGTCTCACCATTTCCGCCATCAAAAGTCTCTGCAGCCTAGAAACAAAGGCAAGATTATTTTAAGATTGAAAACAGGAGTAATTTTATTTAAGTGACCAATCATCCCAGTTCTACATGCATATCCTCTGTAGTACACCACACACTTTCAAATTCTCTCTATATACCAAATTTCTTTTCAGTCTTTGTTGCTACCATCCCCACCACTCCTCACCACCCACAGTATCCATGCCCTATTATCTTCAGGTAAAAACCTTCCTTCCTTATTTAAATAAAGTTCATGTCAATGAAACTTTCATTTCATATATCCTTGATCACATTTTCGTTTGTGAACTTTATGCCTAACTACTCTAACTTAAGTCACCATGTACCCATCCATGTAAGAAAAATATTTTTTCTTTAAAAATATAGGGACCAAATCCTTGTAATTAATTACCTTAAGCCTTAATTACAGATTAATCTGAAAAAAGATAGTAATCGTGTATCTTCTTAAATAATCTATGAGCCGGACTTATTAGCATTAGATATTTAGAGAATTCCTAAAACTGACATTTTCAATGAACAAGCTCTCCTATTTTGGGACAGTCAATTACTCAATGTTGAGTTTGTGGCTTAAGAGTGTGGGCTTTTCTGTCTTGTAAGTGACCAGGTCACAGCAAAATTATAACTGAACATTAGAGCCTTAATTTCATTTTGGATTCTGCATTGCATTGTCGGCCAAGGAGAAGTCAAATGGGGCAATGTGCCCCAGACACTAAGTGACACAGAATACAGCCACTACTCTCTACAAGCTGTAAAGAAAGAACATATTGTATATAACCCAGGATAGTACCTTCCATACCTCTGCAGCAGGATGTGAAAAGAAACCTATTAATAACCTCGATTAAACTACAATGTCAGTCACCACGGTCCCTGTGCAATACTGACAGGAATGGATGTATTGAATATAATATTGAATTGTGAGTGGCACTCTAACAGCGCCTTCCACTCTGTTTTATATATTTACATATAAATATATAATACATCAAGCCTGGTTTAAACAAAGGAAATGATGCTAGATTGTAACTTTCAAATAACTAACAACTTCAAAAGAATAAACTAAGCCAGATGATAATATGGAAACGTTGTGGTTCAAAAACATAAATGAGATTCAATCATCTTTAAAAACGCAAAATTAAAAACAAAATATCAGAAACACCCAAATGTGTTAAACAAAAAAGTTTTAGATGAAACATGGAAAACAGGTATCTCCACATTCTAACTGTTTCCATACTGACAGATATGTAAGATAAAACAGAAAATGATCCTAAACTTAAAAAACACCATTTTTTCATGGAATTCAGAATACTAAATATATACCTACTATATTGCTTTTAGCTTTAATGCCATTAATTACACTCCTTAATTTTTATAATTTTCATTTTACCAAGTCCAAAATAGGTGAAAGTCTTACTTTAAAAAAAAAAATCACAGAGCTCACTTGATGGTAGTTCCAGGACTTGAGCTCAGGCTCCTGACTCTTAATCCAGAGATTTTCCTGCAAGACTATACTGGCTCCATAAAAATAACTAGGTTATAAAATATTTCAATAAAATGAACACACATTGAAAAGGATTAAGAAAAAGATACTACTTCTTCAGCTAACAATTTCCATTTATGAAGTATTCAACTGCAACTTGAGAGAATAATCCAACAGCACAAACATACTAATTAGCTTTATAAACCAACCAAAGGCTATGTACTTCACATACTAAATCAACTCATTACAGGTGTAAACATGCAAATATGTGACAAGATCTTTAATACTCATTCCTCATCTCACAAGTATTTCCTAACAGACATGTATCCCGGCAAAACCATCTGCTGCCAGTTTTGAAAACCTCTTTTTTTAGTGCCTCCACTCGTAGCACGTAATTACCTCGATTTAAATCATTCCTATGGGCAAAACCCAATCCTCAATAATAACAAATCAGTTGTAACTTTCAGAGGGATGATACTTTTTAATTTTCCTTAATTTCATTTATTTTATTCCAGAATTGCAAAGTGATTAAGCAAGATGATGAATGCCAATGAAAAATACTACATTTTCAAAATACAACCCAAAAAGTTAAAACTAACATAATAATGATGCATACCTCAAAACCGCCAAAATCATCATCGTCCATTCTTCAAGTGTCACCTGGAAAACACCAAAAAACGCTGAAACGAGCCCACACACATAGGCACTGTGTCAAAGTACTTCTCCAACTGAAATGCATACACATTTTGATTTTCCGCAACTCCAATATATACACATTTTGATTTTCCGCAACTCCAATATATACACATTTTGATTTTCCCCAACTCCAATGTATACCCATTTTGATTTGTAAATTAAAACTATTTCACTTGGGCTTTAAAAAAAACCTTTAAACTATCTATGTATGCACTTTTTAATGCAAAAAAAATTGGTAATTGGCTTTGACTTTCTGGCAAAATTAGCAATTTCTGTAACTTTTTCAGCAACCATGTATTTTGCCATTTTATGCTGAGACGCCAGGAGTGGAAAAATATTCTTTTACATTTTAATTTGCTTTTCCCAAATTGGCGCTAGAGCTCAATTCAATAATGCTTCCTGCTTTTTGCATCTATTCCTCAGTTGTCTGGCAACATCAGCACAAACTCCAGCTAAGAACAGGACTGTGGTGAATTTCTGGAAATCTGTCCCCCGCCACAAAGGTTCTTCCCTCGGTTTCATGGCCGGGGCTGATTTAGATTTTCAAAATTGATCAGCATTTTTGAGCTGTGGCCACAACTTTTGGAGCATTTTGATATGTGTATTTTTAGCTGAAACTGCTTTGCACTTTTGGAAAAATGTGGAGCAAGTTACTAGGCTGATCAAGATAAATCAAGTCATGTACTTATGAGACACTAGGGATGAGAAAAACACGAGCACATATCCAGAATTCCTCTCTTCTTTACCCTTCAAATATGTAAGAGAGACAAGCCGTGGAATAACACATACTTCATTTTGTCCTAAATGGTTATTATAAAACGGAAGGATAAAACCATTTGTACCTAGGTTACAAAATGAAAAGGAACCTTTAACCAATGAAGGAACTAAAAAGTCCTGAAAAAGTTAAATAAGTAATGGATGGTCTACATTAAAATGAAAAATAAATTATTAAACAGTTTCTCGATCTATGATTTGGAACCTACAATTGTGAATCAGCAGCTGCAAATGATACTCTCGTCGATAATACTTGGTTTTCGTTTCTATCTTTCAAAAGTGAATATATTCAAATATTAATTACAGTTTCCCTGATACAGATGAACTTGGTTACAGGAAATGATCCTCTTCCATTTTTTTTAAAAAACAGCTATAGAAATTAAGCCATATGTCAAGTGATAATCCAACAGGTATTTCCTAAGATGAGGCTGTAGTCATCTGTAGCTATACTTTGGCTTCTCATTGAGAATAAAAGTGCCTCAAAAAAGAAAACTTAAAGAAAGTTGTCAAAGTAACAGTAAAAAAAATTAATCTCAAGGATTTTGTTTTAATAAGCAAAACAAATATATTTTCATAGAAACTCAATAGGTAGTGACACTAAAAGGAATAATGTATACAAAAAAAGATTATAAAAAGAAGGGCATTCAATTAACCAGAATATGATAACAGTACTGTCACCATGGCCCACAACAATCTCATGAAGATTTTTTGAAGATGTATTTCTCCAAAAACTAAAGCTAAGCAAGTCATCAACATGCAGCACTTATAAAATATAAACCAGACTTTCAGAAATTTGATGGTGGTTAGTTTGAAATGGAATTCACATTAATTTTGTGTTGCAAGTGAACAGAATCTGTGTGCGATTACATTTTTCATGAAGAAATTGTAAAAGAAGAATGATATGGAGACCGAGAATTAACCAAGTCAAACTATAAACACCAACTTTGCCTTTTCCACATGTATCCCACAAATCTCAAGAGATGATTGAAAAATATTTTTAGCATCTACAAATGCCATACTCAAATAATACGGTTTCAAAAGAATGAATTTTTAGAGTAATGCTCCTATGTGTTTTCATTGGTCACATCCCAATAAATTATTTGCAAGGTGCCAAAAAATTTGAAAACAAAAACAAATACCCATACCTAACAATCATTTCAGCTTGCTTGCCTGTGGTAATGAATCAACTACCATTCTAAGTACTCTTTTAGCTCTACAAAAGAACATATTACTGACCACTGATGTTTTCTATATCCCAGCAACTTCTACATACTAGAATGCAGATGATTGATTTCCTCTTCTTTATTTACAAAGAATTAGTAATATATTTTATTTAAAAAGCAAATGTGTCGTGAGTTTCTTAAAATTCAGTACTAGAAAAATATTATTTTTAAAGAAATAATCTTCCTTAAATAACTTAGACTTCAAATCCTGCAATAGTTTGTTTCCTTCAGAACATTTTAAAGAGTAAGAGGAAAGCAAATTAACAGCAATGATTTATAAAAATCAATTTTTAAAAACTACAAAAACTAAAAATTAGTTTTTAAAAGGAAGTATTACAGTGTGGCCTTCTTTATAGATTTAGCTACTCCAATACATCTCAAATGTTACTTTATCTAACATGCATTCCCACAAAACTTTTTAGAATATTTCTGGAACTTAACATGATATCCATTAAAATACAAATATTATAAGAATGTACTAACACTCACTATACTTTTCATATAAGAAACAGAATCATGAGCTCAACTAAAAAATAGATCAAGTAAGTCATTCTTTGCATCATAGCAGGAAAAAAAGATGTATACTCTGATATGACTAGGGATCTACACTGAAATTTTCATAATGTCTAGGGTTTTGTTGTGGTTTTTTTTTTTTGTGGTACTAGAAATTGAACCCAGGGGCATTCTACCTCCAAGCTACACCCCCAGCCTTATTTTTTATTCTTTATTTATTTTTTTTTATTTTTTAGTGGTACTGGGGATTGAACCCAGGGGCATTCTACATCCAAGCTACACCCCCAGTCCTATTTTTTTTTATTCTTTATTTTGAAACAGGGTCTCACTAAGTTGCAGCGGGGCTCACTAAGTAGCTGAGGCTGGCCGCGAACCTGAATCCTCCTTCCAAGTACTGGCATTACAAGCGTGCGCCACCACGCCCAGCTAATGCCTAGGTTTAACAGAGTCTCAGACTCTTTATGTCAAATTTGATCTTTTTTGTTGCTTTAGTATATTAATTCACTGCTTTACTATCCTCAGTATTTAATATGTTACTGACATTCTAAAAATATTTTACAAGAAAAACATACCAGAAAGGAAAACAAATAAATACACAATATAACAAACTTTCACTGAACTAATTTAGTAGAAGTTATCAGTCAAGGCCCTCAAGAAGTTAGAGTCTGGTGTGGAGAGGAATACAAAGGGTAAGAAAAATATACAAATACAAATAACATAAGATATAAGACACCTTAATAAGAAAAACTGCCCAATGTGAGAAGGAAGTTTTTCAGAAGGTGATATTTGGAAGCATCCTAAAATACTCCAAATAGAGAGAGATTTCAACTCACTTGACCAAAATGGTACATTGAGAAAACAAAAATACCTATATCTAACAGGTCTTTACCCAAAAGTCTCTCCCTAAGATAACAAAGATTTTTTTCTGTGTAAATACAACCTTAAAATAACAAAGATTTGTTTTGTTTGCTTCAGCCTAAGAACAAGATCAAAGAGAATTGTGAAATAAGAAAATTACAAGAAATACAGAAACAAATAGAAGGAAGATGAATCTTAAACTACTAAGGAGGAAACGGGGAATTAATCACATTTCATCACAGAATCAAAAAAAAGGCTCAACAATGGTCAGTACTGGAAACTGGGTAAAGGGCAGACTCAAAGTAGGAGTCACAGGTATATCCCATGACCCTCCTTCCACAATCTGCCAACTAGGCAATTGACAATTCCTCACCCCAGCAGGAGACCAGAGGTTTGTTCCTGGATAGAGTAAAGCAGAGGGTCTCTCATCCAAAGATACCCACACAGATGAACTGTGTGCTTTTAAATGTTGAGACCACTCATCCCAGTCTTCTTTCACCACTCAGCAATCAAAATGCAAGCAGCTGAGCTTAAGTCTCTAAGCAAAAGGTCAGTAGATTCTTGACTGGTGAATCTATGCAACTCATGAAAAAGTTTCTTGTCAGAAGTTCTCAGGGAATAAGACTTTGACAAACCCCATCAACAGGCACAGAAATTCCAATTAGGCCCTGACTTTAATAAAAGGCAGAATGGTGTAATGGCTAAAAGAAGGGACTATGGAGTCAGGCTGTCTGGATTCCAGTCTCACACCACTTCAATATTTTATCACTCAGTTTCCTCATCTGTCAAGCAGAGGTAACAATAATAACTTACTCCTAAAGTCATTGTGAGGGTTAAAGAAGTTAAAATAGATGAGCCAGGGATGGTGATGCACACCTGTAATTCCATACTTGGAAGGCTGAGACAGGAGAATCACAGGTTCAAGACCAGCCTCAGCAATGTAGCAAGACCCTCAGCAACCTAATGGGATCCTGTTTCAAAACAAAAAGGGCTGGGTATGTAGCTCAGAGGTAGAATGTCCCTGGGTTCAATCCCAGTACCAAAAAAAAAAAAAATTAAAATAGATGAAACACTTAGCATCTGATATATTCCAAGTATTCTATAAATATTTTCTACCTTTATTTGTCCATCACTCTTACATATGAACAGGCTACCAAGGACACAAAAATGAATAGATGAAAAGAGAAACCAAATCCCCACCACCAACAACAACAAAAAGATGGAAGTGGGAACTACACAAGAGCAAAAATATTTTTAAAGTTCTATTTTATTTTATTTTGCTTTGAGGGCTTTTTATATTGGCACATTGGAGTTATACATCATAGTAAAATTCAAAGTGATACATTGAAATATGCACACGCTATCTCCTGGTGTATTTCCCTCCACACATCTTTATGGAAAAAAACACTATAATATCTTGAGAGAGTTAACAACAGAAGGTAGTGCATCGAAGAAATAAAAACAGGATGTCCTAATTTTCTGAGGGATGATAGCAGAGGACGAGACTGGCTATGGAAATAAAAATTATGATTGAGAAAATGAAGAGCTGCAGAATGGGAAATAAAGTTAAGAAAAAGTCCCATAGCAAGGAGGTTATAAAAGAAAAAAAATAGAAAATCAAAGTAAAATATAAGGAAATTATAAGATCCAGAATATGCAATATTTAATCATTAATACCTCTAGAAAAACAACACAGAAAATAAAAGTTAAAATCAACAAAATAATTCAAGAAAATGTTCTAAACCTAAAGGATATTATTTAATGGGTCTATCAAGTATTCAAGAAAACAGAAGAGAAAAATAAAGAGAAGGTCCAACATGCTTCCCAAGAGATAAAACAGGTTTCATAGAAAAGATCAAGAACATAATGACATTAGACTTTACAACAGTATTACTGGAAGGTAAAAAACAATGGAGTAATTTTTTTTTTAATTTCAGAGGGAAAATGACTTACAATGCAGAATTCTATAATTTGCCAAAACGACAAATAATTGAGTTGAGGGAAAAAGTCATATCTACACCTGTAAAGTTTCAAAAAAAATTCCTATTTCCCAAACACTCTTTCATAAAAAGCTATGGTATAAACCAAAGTAGTAAAATAAAAGAGAAGACGACACAGGATTGGGAAATGAGATGCAACTATAGTGGAAAGCAAAGGGAATTCTCCCAGAATGGTGAAGACACACTGAACCCCAGAGAACCCATGTGGCAAGAACAGAGAGCAGCCAGTCTACAGAGGGGCAGATCTGAAAATTCTGGGGAGATGTATTCAAGCAGATGAAATTAAGAGACCATGTCACAGGCTTTACCATCATGAGTGTAATTTTATTTATTTATTTATTTATTTTTGCAGTACTGGGGATTGAACCCAGGGGCATTCTACCTCCGAGCTACACCCCCAGCCCTATTTTATTCTTTATTTTGAAACAGGGTCTCACTAAGTTGGGGAGGCCTCACTAAGTAGTTGAGGCTGGCCACGAACCCGGATCCTCCGGTCTCAGGCTCCTAAGTACTAGGATTACAAGCGTGCACCACCACGCCCGGCTCATGAGTGTAATTTTAAACAGCAGAGGGAAAGTTGGGGTTGGGTTAGTGATAAGAGAACTTCTAAATGAAACCAAAGAAACCAATATGTTGGACAAGAAAAGTAAATGTTATATACTATATTTTCAGCTGTAAATACTATTTGTATAGTCACAATAATGTAAATAATGAATATCTAATTGCACCAAAATTACAATATTGGGAATGTAAGGGAAAGAAGATGGAGATTGTGGTGGAGGGACAGGGAGTGGTGAAAGACAGGTTAAAGCCCCAACTTGCACTTCAGAAAGCTGATGAGTCTGAAGTTGGAAAATCAAAAGGCAGTAACAATGTGCATGTGATTTAGAGATACACCGGTAAACACTAAAAGAATCAGCTAAACAAGTTAAACATTTGGCCTCTAGACAGTAAGAAATGATGAGGTGGAAAAGAACGCAGGGCAAAGGAGACTGTTGTGCTTCATAGAAAGCCTTTTGCCACTTTTAACTATGGATCTAAGAAACGAAATGGTATGAGCCAATCTACCTATTATTTCCATCAAAAATCTCTAGAAAAAAACTCAAAAGGTTTTCTTTAGTAAACTATTAAAGGAGGCGTAAGTGATTCAAAATAACATTTAACCAATGAATAAGCTAGAATTTGTATAATGTTACTCTGTTACATTTCCTATAAGTATTTATATAAAATGTAAAACTATATCTCTAGGCATCAAAGTTGCTCAAAAGCAAAGCAAACCAAAAATAAATTAATTAACAGTCTGAAAAAAGACCCTTAGGTAACCGAATTCAAAAACTAAAATCTGTCAAAAGGTCTAGATTATTCAATCATCCCAAAGTACCCAACTAGTTAACACTGTCTACTCAGCATTTAACTCCCTCTCCATCCCATCTGGAAAACCGCTTCTAACCACCATTCTCGTAATCGCAGTGACACTTTTCCATCTGATCCTGCTCAGTGCCATGTTTCCTAGAAGCAAGAGGGATGATATTTTTATTGTTATTGTCTTCTGACTCCCCATGGCAAATATAAATTAGAAAAGGGAAACAAAACAAAGAAAGCATGCATGCATACCTCTTAAAGAATAAAGAGCCAGCAAGACTGAGATAGTTAGAAGACTCTAACCACGTTTAGATTAAAATGCCAGGCTTATCAGTTCAAGGGAGCTATTTGTTTGCCCATGTTTCTATAAGAAATTTTGAGGGAGGGTAGGGGACACTCTTTTTTAGTTCCTAGCACCTTGAACTGAGCAGGTCCTAGAACATAGTAAGGGCTCCAAGAATATTTTGAATTAATGCTTTTGGGATAAATGACTGAATGGAAGCAAATGAGTTGTTAATCGTTCCCACATGACCTCCTTTTCCTTCTTTTTTTTTTTCCAATAAAAATACACTGGCACTTGGGCAGGAGAAGATCAAGTTGCTAGCACTCGAACAGTTCTGCCCGTGTTAAGGCAGGACCGTGAGGGCCTCAGTTGTAAAAGAAATGACACTGCTACATTCTACTCTCTTCAAGGATCCAATTATTATTGGGCTGAATAATTAATTTTGAAACTGACTACACAGCTGAATTAAAAAAGCATTGCTATACAACAAATTCTACTACCAAAGAAACTGCCAATGGCAGATTATCACAAGTCCAAAAAAATCACTAAGATACAAATTCATTACTTGAAAAATATTCTATTCATAAATGAGCAGATAGGAAAACATCACAACCACTGGTAATTCTAATAGCTAAAATTTCCCCTTTAAATAATGTTCATTTGTATTATCAAAATAGGTTTTATGTCTTTACCAATCTTCTTTCAGAAATGGACATGATCCAGGAAAGAACAACAAAAGCAAAAAATGTGAAGCACTTACCCTCCAATCCCTACTTTCTATCCCCTTTGGTTAACTCCCCTGCCTTCCTTCTCCAGCTCCTTAACATCAATCATTCCGCAGGCTCAGGGCTCTCTGATCCTATCAAATTATCCTCTCCTTCAAAGAATGCATGCACTCATGTTCATAATGGTCTGCGCAAATTTCCCAGAACTAGCCACTTCTCTGGGACCATATATTCCCAACCTAATAATGAAGATTTTTTGTGTGTGGCTATCCCCCTATCAATACAAAATTCTCACTGTATGCCTGTACTCCTATCTGGCAAAATCACATCACTTGATGAAAGGGGGAAGAAATATTACTTCCTCTCCTCACATTTTAGAAGAGGCCACAGGCCTTCTCTCAATAGTAGGAAGCAAGACTGAAGAAATACTATAACCCTTCCTATACCCTCTTCACTCCCCACCAAGGAAGAAATAATGCCTGTGACTAGGTGCATACATTTGGAAGAAAAAGTGGGGGACTTTACTTCAGATTTAGGTCCAAGTCATGTTTACAATAAAGCATTAACAATAAAACCACTAGTCCGATTCCTACACGACTCTTCTCTTTCTCAATTTATTCAGGATCCAGAGTGGTTGCAAAGCAACTGATAACAGTTCCCCCACAAGAACCACTAACGATATCCAATTACCTGTCTTCTGCGGAGAACTATCAGAGAAAATCACTATAAAATCCATGTTTCCCATCTTCATCCAGATCAACAGTGCTGCCTACCACACCCACTCTGTCTCTGGTTAATATATTCATTCATGTTCTCTCTCTCCTCTCTTCTCTTCCCCTCCCTCCATCTCTGCTGTTTCAGAGATTCCCAACTCTCCTCCAAACCCCAACTTTTCTGTTTCTTTCTGCAATCAAAGCCAAGCCTCCTATTAAAGAGAGAAAACAGAAGGCATTTTGAGAAATCCCATAACTTCTTGCTATCAGAACGATAGTTACAGCACCTATATTGAGCTATTCCATTTTATTCTGCTCACAAAGGAAAAAGAATCCTTCAATCTACTTAAGGCTAACTCCACCAACTGTGCTCTCAGACACCTGGCTCTCGCGCCTGTTCCCCCTTAAATACTCACCTTCTCCTCTTATTTGGCTCCTTCCCATCAACACTAAAACATGCTCCAGCTTCTACATCTTCGAAAATTAAACAAAAGCAAAACCTTCCTCAACCACATTCTCCTCCAACCACAGTCCTCTTCTCTTCCCAGCTCAACTTCATAGTATCTATTCTTATATCCTATGTCTGTAACCAGTTACCTCCTTTTCATATATTCAAGATGATACTTTCAATCCCTTGTCTTATTTGACCACTCACAGCATTTGACCACTCTTTCCTTCTCAAAATATTCTCACTCCATGGTTTAAAACACAACCATATTCCTTCTTCCTTCCTTTTTCTCTGACTGCTTCAGCCCAATCTTTCTTTCAGGTTCTTCTAGTTGTCCTTTAAGTGGTGGGGTTTCTAAAGGTTCCAACCTAAGCCTTCTTTTCTGTGCACTTCGGATATATTCCCTGGACCTCATTCACTCCTTTGGATTCATTTACAAACATAAGCTAAGGTGTCTCTAATTTAGAAGTGTCTCTGGATTCCCAGATCCATATACCCAAGAAGCTACTGAATAGTTTCTCTTTCAATCTGTCACCTCAAATCCAATACAACCAAAACTGAACTCAAGATCTCCCTATTATCCTCAAATTTACTCTTCCTTCAGAAATCCTCCGCCCAGTGATTGGAACTAGGATCTATAACACAGTTGGTCAAGGCAGAAACCTGGAGCCATCTTTGCCTCCTCCTTCTCTCAGTCCATTAATAAAATTGATCACCAAATCCTATCTCCTAAATACCTCTGGAATCCATCTGATCCTCTCAGTCACCAGGACCTCCATGCTCATTAAGACCACCATTTTCTTCCAACAGGTTTATATCATTAAGCCTCCAAAACAGTTGTTTCCAGTTTTCGCCTTTTTAGTTCATTCTCCACTCTGCTACCCAAGTGAGGCTTCTAAATACTTCCCATGTTCAAAACTTTTCAATGCCTTTATGGATGAAGTCAGAATTCTTAACATGAATTTTATAATGTACTTATTCTCTGGAACATCCAAATGCTACAATCATATAAGCATTTGTCTTTGAACTATGTGCCTCTGGCCAAATCCCTACACATTTCTGGACCAGTGTACTCATATGTAAAATAAACAGGCTGACTAGATGATTTCTATAATATTTCAATTTTTTAACATTCCCTTAAATATTCTCTAAAATACTGCAATATTTTAAGATCTTCTAAATACATTATATTCTATTACTAAAATCAAGTTCATTTCTTCTTCACAAACTACTTTCTATCCTGATTCTTTAATCCATCCAGGATACAGAAGCCAGGTGCAGCCTTTTATTCTTACTTTACCCTTTATACCACAGCAGGTAAATCATTGGATCCTGTTATTTCTCCACTCATTCCTCACCTTCTCCAGTAACCATCCTTGTGGTTTGGATTATATCACTAATTCTTGAAAATTACCAGAACTTATTCTTGTCATTCTACTCTCCAATCCATTCATCACACTAAACAAATATTTCTAAAACAATCATGTCTTGCACCCTTAAACTATCATCATGTCAATCTCAAGTCCAAATCTTTCAACAAAAATGTGCAATTCCTGCCTCTGATGGGATATGAATTTTGACGCCTCATCTGTAAGCAAAATAAGCATAAAGACAAAATGTGAACTGTGTTAGCACTAATGATTAAAAGTAAAAAAAAGTCCTGTAAAAAGTCCACGATTACATCACAACATCAAGTCAATGAGAGAGCACTTTCTATAATACACAACAGAGAAAACTGTTACAATCACAGTAATATCAGTGTTGACAACATAAAACTAAAGACCTTGACAATATATTACATGTAACAACTCCTTCTGCTTACCTGGACTAACGATACTTAATTTCATTTTCATTATGACCTTACTTTCAAATGAATGAAATGTCATCTGTTCAGTATCTGCTAGCAAAAAGTTTATTATTTCTATTTGAGCTATTTTATTCTATACTGTGTAAATTTGGTAGACCTAAATTTTTCATATATGTCTTGCTCATATTATTGTAATATCATTCATTACTTAACTGCTCGGTACCAGTTTATTTAACCACTTCCCGGTCAATAGACATTTAAATAGTTTACAAGATTTTGTTATTGAGAACAGACTTGCTATAAACATTTTTCAACATATCTACTTTTGTAAATACAAAAAAAAAATTCTCTTGAGTATTTGTGTATGAGAAAAATCACTGGGTTGTAGGGTATACTTATGTTCAACTTCACAGGATAATGGTTGCACGAGTTTTACTCATGGAAGCAATGTACAAAAGTCCTGTGAATCCTCCCCATTCCCAGCACATGCTTTAAATGTTACCTCATTGTGAATGTATTTGGTTTCCCTTAATATGAAATTGAAATTTCTTCATGTGATTGGTAATATGTGGTTTCTATTTTGTGAAGCACCTACTCATATCTTTGATTACTTTTCTACTGTTGTCTCTATATTTTGATTTTTAGAATTTTATTGCTGCAAAATGACTATAAGTTGCAGTGACTCGAAATGTTACATTCATATATATACACAATATATCTTGGTGTGGTTCCTCCTAGCCCCATCCCAATACTCCCTTCCTCCCTTGTCGTACCATGGACATATTATCATTCGATCTGTTTCCTTCCTCAAGCCTCCTTTTATCCCTGCCCCATCCCCTTCCACTATTCTACTGGTCATATTCCTTGTTATCATGAAGTCCCTTTTGATTCCTATTTTCTCTCTAGCTTCTTCATAGGAGAGAACAAAACTGCCCTTGACTATCTGAGACTGGCTGATTTCGCTTGGCATAATATTCTCTTGTTCCATCCATGTACCTGAAAATGACAAGATTTTGTTCTTTAAGGCCAAGGAAAACTCTATTGTATGTATATACCACCTTTTCTTTAACGATTCATTGTTGACAGTCACCTAGGTTGTTTCCATAGTTTGACTACTGTGAACTGTGCTGCTATAAACATGGGTGTATATGTATCACAAAAGTATTCTAAATTTAATTCTTTTGGAAAGATGCCAAGGAGTGGTATAGCTGGGTCATATGGTGGTTCCATCCCTAGTCTTTTGAGGAATCTCCATTCTGATCTCCATAGTGGTTGTAATACCTTGCAATCCCACCAGCAGTGAATAAGAATTCCTATTTCCCCACATCTTCACCAGCATTCATTACTGTTTATATTGCTGATGACTGCCATTCTAACTGAGGTTAGATGGAATCTTAGTGTAGTTTTCATTTGCAGTTCCCTGATTGCTAATGATATTGACCATTTTTCATATATTTGTTAGCCATTGTATTTCTTCTTTTGAAAAGTTTCTATTCAATTGCCCATTTTTAATTAGGTTATTTAATTTTTTTGGTGTTAAGTTTTTGGAGTTCTTTGTATATTCTAGATATTAGTTCTCTATCAGAGGAGTAGCTGGCAAAGATTTTCTCCCATTCTATAGGCTCTCTCTTCAGGCTCTTGTTTCTTTGCTGTGTAGAAGTTTTCAATTTGATGCCATCCCATTTATTGATTCTTGGTTTTATTTCCGGAGGTTTAGTGGTTTTATTGAGGAAGTCTCTGCCTGTGTGAATCCTAAAATTCGTATGGAAGAACAAAAGACCCAGAATAGCCAAAGCAATTACAAGTAAAAAAAAAAAAACCATTCAGGAGGATCATAATACCTGATGTCAAATTATACTACAGAGCTATAGTAACAAAAACAGCATGGTATTGCCATACGTATAGGCTCGTAGACCAATGGAACAGAAGATACAAATGTACACACTGATTTACAGCCAGCTGATTTTTGACAAAGGTGCCAAAAATAAGCATTGGAGAAAAGATAGCCTTTTCAATGAATGGTGTTGAGAAAACTAGATAGCCACATGTAGAAGAATGAAACTAGATCCCTCTCAACCAACACAAAAGTTAACTCAAAATGGATTAAAGAACCAGATATGGTGGCACATGCCTATAACCCCAGTACTTGGAAGGCTGAGACAGGAGGATTGCAGGTTCCAAGTCAGCCTCAGCAACTTAACAAGATCCTCAGCAACTTAGCGAAACCCTTTTTCGAAATTAAAAAAAATAAAATAGGGCTGGAGGTGTAGCTCAGAGATAAGAGTGTTCCTAGGTTTAATCCCTAGTACCACCAAAAAAAAATGGATTAAAGACTTACAAATTAGACCAGAAACTTTGCAAATACTAAAAAAAAATGCATAGGACCAAGTCTCCATACAGGCATGGGCAGAGACTTCCTTAATACATTTTGAATTTAATTGTATGAGTTTAAAGATATTTTATATTAATCATTTGTCAACTATGTATATTACAAGCATCTTCAAAGTATAACCTGTATTTTTTCAATTTCTTTAAGGCAGCTTTTGATGAACAAAAATCCCTAATCTACTTTTAATAACAATTTATCAGTTTTTTAGTCTATTTTTAAAATCTTTTGCTATCTCTAGGCTTAGAAGATATATACTTATATTTTCTATATAGAAAGTTAAAATCTAATTTTTGACATTTAAGTATTTAAGCCACCTACAGTTTAATATTTGTACATGATATAACCAGAGATCTAACTTCTTTTTTTTTTCAATATGGACTCATTTTCCCAGTTTCCTTTATTGTAAAGTAACTTCTTTCCTCACTAATCTCATGTGCCATCTTTATTATACACCAAATTTATTTTGATACAAACAAATCCACAAAATGTGGGTTTGTTTCTAGCTATAGAATTATTTCAGGAGAAATGCCATCTTTATGATATTGAGCAATCCTGACCTACATTAAGACATGCCATAGTTAAGTCTACTTTTAAATGCCAATCAATGAAGTTTTATAATTTTCCCTAAGGAAGTCTTACACATCTCCTATTGGGTTTTTTCCTAGACACTGATACTTTGATGCTATCTTAATGTCTTCTTTTAACATACATTTTCTAGTTGTTTTTTGCTGTTAGATAACCATCAATTGACATATTAATCTTATATCCATTCACCTTGAGCAAATTCTAATAATTTATCTGTACATTATGTTTATTTTATACATAAATGATCATTTTTCTTACAGATAACAACAGTTTTATTTCCTTCTCTAGAACTCTTATACTTCAAATTCCCTTGTCTTGTCTTCATACACTGGCTACGTATGTCCTCCAATGCAATGCAAAGTACATAAGGTGTTATGGCAGATTATATTGTCCACAGATAGTCTCAAAAATATATCCCATCCCATATACTCCCCCATTGAACAGGAGAGTCTCTGTTCTCCCCCCCCCGTAAACCTGGACAGATTATTATGACTTCTATAACCAGTACAGTAAAAGCGGCATTGTGTAATTTCCTAGCTAGGTCACAAAAATGCAGTGCACTTCTGTCTTGTGCTCACGCATTGCTTGCTCTTGGAACCTAGATGCCATGAAAGGAGAGAGACCAAACCAGCCCACACAGAGAGATCACATGGAAAAACCATGTGTAAGTTTTCCAACTGACTGCCTAATTGAATCCCCAGCCAATAGCCAGCATCAAATCACCAGACATATGAATGAACATAATTCTAGATGATTCCAGCCTCTAGCCATCAAATTACCTCCAATGATCCAATCACCCCAACCGAGGCACTAAAAAGGATAAAGCAATAAAAACTTTTATTCTGCACTATCCAAGTTCCTAAACTTCAGAATCCATAAGCATACTAAAACGTTTGCTTTATGCCATAAAGTTTGGGATGGCTGGTTATGCTGCAACTGCAATAATAACTGGAACAAGTGATAATAATATGCCTTTATCATTTCTAATTTTAAAGGAAATCTTTTAAAATTTCCCCATATATAAAGACATGTAGTGGCAATTGTTGATTAGTTGATTCTACTTTTAATATATATTCCTTAACAGGTTAAAGAGATGCTCTCTTTTCCTAATTTGCTAAGCATTCTTATCATGAATTTACATTGGTCAAATGCTTTTTTGTGGCTACTGAAATTATTGTAATTTTTCTTTTTTAATCTACTAATGTCATCATTTACATTTGTGGATTATCTAAACATCCTTGCAACCTGAGTTAAATGACTTTGGTAATGATGTTTGCTTTCTTCTTTTTTTTTTTTTTTGCGGTACTGGGGATTGAACCCAGGGGCGTTCTACCTCCGAGCTACACCCCCGGCCCTATTTTTTTATACTTTATTTTGAAACCAGGTCTCACGAAGTTGCGGAGGGCCTCACTAAGTAGCTGAGGCTGGCCATAAACCCGGATCCTCTGGTCTCCGCCTTCCAAGTACTGGGATTACAAGCGTGCGCCACCATGCCCGGCCTATGTTTGCTTTCTTCTAAATGATAGGTTTCAATTTGCTAATACCTTGTTTGAGATATTCAAATCTATTCAGGAGTGAAATACATCTTTAATTTTCATTTCTTATAATATCATCTGGTTTAAATAACGGAATCATGCCTGGCTTTCAGAACTAGCTGGGAAATTCTTCTTCTTTTTCTATTAATTAAGAGATTGCAGCAGATTCAAATAATCTATTTCTTAACACAGTGGTAGAAACTTGCTTAGAAAATCATCTTGGCTTATTGCTTTCTTTGTGGGAAGATTAAATTTCTTCTAATTACATGATGATTCAGACTTTTAATTTCTCCCTCAGCTTTTGTAAGTAATATTTTTCTAGAAATGTTGTCCATTGTTGGCATATAGTTACTAATAGTATTATCATTATATTTTTCATCTCTGATTATTCTGTGGTTATATTTTTATTCTATGTATACTGAAGTCCATGTATCCATGAACTCTATTATTTAAATCTTTTATATCCTTGCTGATACTTTTTTCATGATCTATCAATAATCACAAGAGATGAGTTCAAATTTCCCACAATAATAGTAAAGGTAGCAATTTCTATATACATTTATATCAAATTGGGGGAAGTAAATTTTAATATTTTCATTGGAAAACAAACATACAACTTGGAATGGGTTTGAGACAAACTGTCATAAGCAGACCTTCCTTAAGTGGCAAAACAAAGTTTAAAAAGCAAGTAACAATAAAAGAAAATGTTCCTGAAACAAGACCAGCAGTACAAAAAAAAAAATAGTTTACAAGTACCTGGATAGTACATGTATTTTGCAGTAGAGCAACTTTTAAAAAACATATTGTTGGCTGTTCATAGTCCACACAGAGTTACAACTCCACACTTCAACAATGACATTCCTGACAGTTCCTAAAGAAAACTACTTTTTAAAAAAAAAGGCACAACCCAGATGTTCCCTCACTGGGCCAACTCCATCTAAGTTTAGATGGGCAGAGGGCTTAGAGTATGCTATCCACAGTAAACCACATACAAGTCACTTGATCAGTTTTCTAAAATAAGGTTTCAGACAATGACAGTAAGAGAAGCAAACATTAAAGAATGAAATTCTAATTACTATACATGCATATTTTTAACAGTAATGGGGAAACCCTTGACAGATAAGTTTAAAACAAAAAAAAAGGCAAATAATTTTGTACAAGAAATTTACCACATTCTGTACTATGTTGTCATTTGGCTGTGATCATTTGTACAACTTCTTCAGAGTTGACTTGACCTTCACCATCAATATCGGCTTCCCCAATCACTGCATCAACCTCTTTGTTAACTGCTCTGCAAGGTTTGTCATCACATGGAGCTCTGCTGCACTAATACCGCCATGCCCATCCTGATGGAACACGTGGAATGCTTCTCTAATTTCTTCACTTTGTCTGTTGTTTTTCTTTCCATCATTGTCAGAAATTCAGGGATGTCAATTGTGCCATTTCAATCAGTATCTACTTCATTAATCATGACCGGTGACAATTCTTTTTTTTTTTCATTCATTCATTCTTTCTTTGTTTTTGTTGAGACAGGGTCTCTCTATGTTGCCCAGGCTGACCTCAGACTCCTGAACTAAAGTGACCCTCCTGCCTCAGCCTCCCTAGTAGCTGTGATTACAGGCATATCCCACCACGCCCAGCTTGTCAGTTTTTTGTTGCACATTTGACATTATATATTCTTGGTGAACACAGTGAATTCTAATCATTTTATGTTGCTCCAGCATGCATTTTAAATAGTTTAACTTTCTCCTACCAGACACAGGGCATAGTCATCCTTGACACAGTTCCTAATTATCTTCCCCCTCCCAGTTCCTCTATGCAGTTGACCCGGGTATCTGCTTATACAATTGCCTCCAAGTGACCACTCCCTAGAGGTCAGCTACATATAACCTACCTGACTCACCCGCTGACCCCCACACCCGCATGGACTGCCTAGGTGTGCCACAGTGGCCACCTCTCAGTCACTGTGACTCCAAGGAACTCGTGCCTGTTGGCTGGTTGCTATTAAAACCCCCTACAGGAACCTGCTTGGGTAATGCCCTGGACCCCAACGAACGCTTTGGCCTACTGGTTCCTTTCTCTCTTTCTCTTTCTCCCCATCCACTCTCCCTTCCTTCTCGTCCCCCACCCAACAGACTGAGCACACGTGTCCCAGGTGACTCCCTCCTTCCCGCTGGGCTTGCAAGGCACACTGCCTCCTTTGCTCTGGATTTGTAATAATTGCACTACTTCATTATTTCATGTGCTGTGCCAACTCCTCTGTCTTACCTGAAAGCAGGTCAGGGCTCCCCTAAACAGTAACTATCTTGGTAAAAGTAAACTGGACACAGATCAGATAAGAGTGTCTTCCAATGCAAAAGGGTTTCTGATGAGAAGCACACCTGGTCATGGGCTCAAAACTCAGGCATGAGGCAAACCAGGAAGATACAAAAGTCTATAAACATCCAAGACCAAATTCCCTGGAGTCCTCTCAGAGTGGAGCTAGAGCTTATAGCCACCCTCCAGACAAACAATAAGTCCAAATTAGAAGAAAAATATGAGAGTAAACTGAAAGTTTTACCATAATAAGGTAATCAAGTGCTAGTAAGATTTTTTTATTTCAAGGTTGATTTTGGATAATATAAGTACATTTAAGCCAGCTCCTTTGTTAATGCTTCAAGACTCTCATGGTCTGTTCTTTCTGCCTAGAATCCTCTTCCCTCAGACGGCTCTTGGCTAACTTTATCACCTCCACCAAGTCTTGGTTCAAATATCACTACTCGATTTTAAATAATTAAGCCCTCCCTTAGCATTCTTGATCCCCCTTTCCCTCGCCCTTTTTCACAGCATCCACCACTTTCTAATAACTCTACTTATCTCTTTTTATATTTAATTAGTATGTTTACTGTCTGTCTTCCCCCACAAAATATAAAGCTCCACCAAGACAGGCGCTTTGATCAGTTTGGTCACTCCAGCAGTTACAAGTGCCTGGCATAGAAGGGGTGCCCAATGAAATCTTCTTGAATGAGTGAATGAAAGATTCTCAACCCTGAAGAGTATTAGGAAAATACAAATCTTAAAACAGTAAGATGCTATTTTATACCTACTGAGCCAGAAAAAAAATTGTAATATAGATAATAATGCTGGAGTAGTGGCAGCTATTAGAAACAGGTGGGGATAAATTGGTGGCATAACTACTCTGAAAAGCAACTAAGCTCTATCCTATAAAACTGAGCACATATATCTTAACAAGAAATCTCCACATCTAGTTACACACCCTAGAGAAACTCTCACACATGCGTACCAGGAGTCTTCAATGAGAATACCCATGGTGGTACTGTTTTCAGGAAAAAAGAGAAAAAAAAACAGCCTAGAAACAACCCAAAGGCCCATCAAGAACACCACAGACAGATGGGAGCAGGACAGATCTCCTGGGAGGGCCTTCATCGTGACCCAGGAGTGAAGGAAATGATTAGCTACTCACATCCCAAAGCTGCTCTCCACAAAGGCAAGAGCAAGCTGCGACGTGGGGAAAAAGAGTATGGGAGAAAACTCTCCCATACTCTGAAACCAAACAAATATCAGGACCCAATAGAGAGCAACCATTCCACACAAACTTTTTCAGGAAAATAAAAAACAGAAAATACTTCTCAACTTACCAAGCGTATGATTTATATTGGTGAAAATCCCATGTATGTATGAACGGAATGTGCATTCTAAGGCTATTGGGTAGAGTGGTCTATGAAGTCCTTTTGGTCCAGTTGGTTGAAAGTGTTGTTCAGGGCTTTGATCCCCCTATTATCTTTTGGCTACTTCTCAAAAATATTGAGCAGAATTAATCTCTTCAACTACCATGATGAATTTGTCTTTTTCTCCCTATGTAGTACTGCTTTTTGTTTCATGTATTCTGAATCTCTGGTACTAGGTATATTCAATCAGTATGAAATGATCTGATCTTTTTTTTATCTCTGAAACAACTATTTGTCATTAGTTTAAATTGTCTGGCATTAATAGCAATGCTCTCACTTTCTTATGACTGACATTTGTAGAATATACCCTTTCCATCCTATACTTGTACCCTTTATATGTGAGAACATCTCTAGTAAACAGCATAGAGTTGCATCTTGCTCTTTTTAATCTATTCTGATCCCCTGCCTTTGAATTGGGGTGTCTATGAAGTTTGCATTTAATATAATTTTTCATAGGGATGTTTTCCAGAAAAATCACCTTGCTATTTATATTTTATCTGTCTTGTCCATTGTTTGATTTTCTCCCTCACCTACCTTCTTTAGTATTAATACATAGTTTTCAGTATACCACTTTATCTCCTCTCTTGATGTTTTACCTCTTTTTAAGTAGTTGCTAAGTATGTGCCCTCTTTTTTCTCTATTTTTTATGGTACTGGATATTGAACCCAGAGGCATTCTACCTCTGAGGTACACCCCCAGCCCTATTTATTTTTTATTTGGAAACAGGATCTCACTAGGTTACTGAGAATCAAGCTGAGGCTATTGCTGAGACTGTCCTTGAACCTGTGATCCTCCTATCTCAGACTCTCAAGTACTGAGATTACAGGCGAGTGCCACAATGCCCATCTACTATATATCTTTATTTACCACCTATGACCACGTATTATACGGTGCCATTAGCATTCTAACCACCGTTACCTGAACACCTGAAAGCAAAATGTACAGGAAGAAAGGTTTTTGCTCATAGATCTGGAGGTCTTGGAGGTCACAGTCCATTGGGGCAAGCTCATGGATCTGGAGGTGTCAGAGGTCACAGTCCATTGGCGCAAGCTCATGGATCTGGAGTTCTCAGAGGTCACAGTCCATTGGGGCAAGTTCATGGATCTGGAGTTCTCAGAGGTCACAGTCCATTGGGGCAAGCTCATGGATCTGGGGTTCTCAGAGGTCACAGTCCATTGGGGCAAGCTCATGGATCTGGAGGTATTGGAGGTCACAGTCCATTGTGCAAGCTCATGGATCTGGAGGTCTTGGAGGTCACAGTCCATTTGGGGCAACCTCATGGATCTGGAGGTGTCTAAGGTCACAGTCCATTGTGTAAGCTCATGGATATGGAGGTGTCGGAAGTCACAGTCCATTGGGGCAAGATCATAGATCTGGAGGTGTCTGAGGACACAGTCCATTGGGGCAAGCTCATGGATCTGGAGATCTCAGAGGTCACAGTCCACTGTGTAAGCTCATGGATCTGGAGGTGTCTGAGGTCACAGTCCATTTGGGACAACCTCATGGATCTGGAGGTGTCTGAGGTCACAGTCCATTGGGGCAAGCTCATGGATCTGGAGGTGTTGGAGGTCACAGTCCATTGGGGGCAAGCTCATGGATCTGGAGGTGTTGGAGGTCACAGTCCATTGGGGGCCATCTCATGGATCTGGAGGTGTCAGAGCTCAGAGTCCTTTGGGACAGCTCATGGACCTGGAGGTCTCAGAGGTCACAGTCCATTGGGGCAAGCTCATGGATCTGGAGTTTTCTGAGGTCAAAGTCCATTGGTGGCAAGCTCATGGATCTGGAGTTCTCAGAGGTCACAGTCCATTGGGGAAGATGATGGATCTGGAGGTCTCAGAGGTCACAATCCACTGGGGCAAGCTCATGGATCTGGAGGTCTCAGAGGTCACAGTCCATTGGGGGCAAGATGATAGATCTGGAGGTCTCAGAGGTCAGTCCATTGGGGGCAAGCTCATGGATCTGGAGGTGTCGGAGGTCACAGTCCATTGGTGGCAAGCTCATGGATCTGGAGGTGTCAGAGGTCACAGTCCATTGGGCAACCTCATGGATCTGGAGGTCTTGGAGGTCATAGTCCATTGGGGAAAGCTCATGGATCTGGAGGTGTCGGAGTTCACAGTCCATTGGGGGCAACTATTGGATCTAGAGGTGTCAGAGGTCACAGTCCATTGGGGCAAGCTCATGGATCTGGAGATCTTGGAGGTCACAGTCCATTGGGGCAACCTCATGGATCTGGAGGTCTTGGAGGTCACAGTTCATTGGGGCAGCTCATGGATCTGGAGGTCTCAGAGGTCACAGTCCATTGGGGCAAGCTCATGGATCTGGAGGTGTCGGAGCTCACAGTCCATTGGGGCAAGCTCATGGATCTGGAGGTCTTGGAGGTCAAAGTCCATTGGGGCAAGCTCATGGATCTGGAGGTGTCAGAGGTCACAGTCCATTGGGGGCAACTATTGGATCTGGAGGTGTCGCAGGTCACAGTCCATTGGGGTAAGCTCATGGATCTGGAGATCTTGGAGGTCACAGTCCATTGAGGCAACCTCATGGATCTGGAGGTCTCAGAGGTCACAGTTCATTGGGGCAGCTCATGGATCTGGAGGTCTCAGAGGTCACAGTCCATTGTGGCAAGCTCATGGATCTGGAAGTGTCGGAGGTCACAGTCCATTGGGGGCAAGCTCATGGATCTGGAGGTGCAATCCATTGGGGGCAAGCTCATGGATCTTGAGATCTCAGAGATCACAGTCCATTGGGGCAAGCTTCCAAGCAGGAGCTAGGGCTACACAACCTTCAGGCATCATGGCAGTGAGCAAAGAGAGCAAAAGGTCATGGAGCAGGCCAAGACAGGCTATTCCCGGCATGCCTCTAGGAACCCTTCCTCATCAACCAAGCCCCACCTCCAACATGGCTGTCTCTAGCACATGAGGTCTGGGGGACACTTTAAATCCAAAGTATTACAACTACTTTATGTATAAAACAAAAAACATATAACATTATGCTTCCATGTAATTCCTTCCATCTTTTCTACCCTGTAAAACTTTTAATACCACATATTTAAAGCTCCATATTATTTTTATTTTGAAACTGAATTATTTTAAAAGGCAATTAAGAAACAAGAAAAAAAATCTAGTTTGTATCTGCCCACTAATTTATTCACTTCAACTCCCTCTCCAGTATTGACCCTACAAATTCCAACTACCTGGGAACCACCAACTCCAATCTGTTTGCTCCACCCACCCACATCACTGCTCCCTATTTAGCCTCTACTTTCTTGCACTCCTAGGAAGAAAGCTAGATAGAAAATGATACTTATCTCATGCATCCTCTGTCTCTCAAGGTTCACAGCTCTACCCTATCTGTTGTTTAATGCCTGAAAACAGTTGCTTCATATATTTTGTCCAATGTTTACAATGAGAAGGCAAATTCAAAATGTGCTACTCCCTCATGGCCAAATCCATAAGGTTTTTTGGTTTACTTTTTGATTTCTATTGTTCAGTCTGTTTTCCTACTAAAGTTAAATTATGATGATATTTGTATATGTATGTACAGATGTGTATACACAGATCTACATACACCTATAAACACATATACATACATTCAGAGAAAGAGATGGGGAGAAAAGAAGAAAGGAAAAGAGACAAAAAGATTGAAAATGATTTTCTAAATGTGGTAAAATGTTAACATTAAGAAAATCTGGGTGAAGAGTATACAAGAATCGTTTGGGCTATTTTAAGACATTTATGTCTGAAATTTTTTCAGAAAAACAAAATAAATATAATCACATACCAAAAAGACAAGCTACATACTGGGAGAAAATATTTACAAACCAAGTATCTTACATAGGACTCATATCCATGTAAATAACTCTGAAAACTAAGGGGGGAAACCCAATTAGAAAATGTACAAAAGATATAGAGATATTTCACCAAGTATATGTTCTCGTACATATTTCTACATATATAGAGGTGTCACTGCATCTTTTTTAATGTCACACATATTTTTTAATCTCTTAATTTTCTCCCTTAGTAACACCCCCACAGAGATCCCTCCTAATCTATAGTATATATCTGATTCATTCTTTTCAATGGCTCCTAAGATTGCATTCTGTATATAATAAATACATATTTATTCAACCATATTTCCAGTTTTTTGCCACTACAAATGCTGGTACAGAAACCCTTACATGTGGAGTATGTTTATGTGGGCTAGATTCCAAAGAATGGAATTGCTAGGTTAACTGGCATATATATATTTTTAATTTTAATAGATGTGAGATCACTTTCCAAAAAGGCTCTACTAATACACATTTCTACCAGCAAAGTATAAAAATAACTTTTCCCCTTACGTTCCTGCCAATAAAACATTACTGTTGCTCTCTCTCTCTCTCTCTCTCTCTCTCTCTCTTGCTCCTTTTTTCTTCTCTCTCTCTCTCTCTCTGTCCCTATTTCCCTTCCCCTCCCCCTCTCCCTATCACTTTAATTTGCATTTTCCTACTATTGAATCTGAATGTCTTTTCATACGTTATTGGACATGTAGATGTGCTTCTTCATATCCTTTTCTAATTTTTTTATATTGTAATTGATTTCCTTTTTGTGAATGTCTAAGTCCTTTCTCTGCACTGAAAATATTTTTACCAAACACTCTGCTTGTTTTTAGGTGGGGTTATTTTTTGTTTTTTTGTGAGGATTTTTGTTTTTTGGAAGGGAAGGTTTTGGAGTTTTTTTGTTGTTCTCATTGCTATTGTGGTTTTGGAACTGGGGATTGAACCCAGAGGGTTTCTACCTCCAAGCTACACTCCCAGCCCTTTTCATTTTTTATTTTGAAACAGGGTCTCACTAAGTTGCTTAGCATCTAAGTTACTGAGGATGGCCACGAACCTGCAATCCCCCTGTCTCGGGCTCCCAAGTACTGGGATTACAGGCAGGTGCCACCAGACCCAGCTTGAATTTTTTTTTTAACCAAAAGTTAAGGTTCATACAAATATATCTTTCTTGCCTTACAGCTTATAGACTTACAGTGAGGATTCAGAAAGCCTCCCAGACCCCAAGAATATACATGTAATCTCCTACGTTTAGAACATAAATTAAGTTTTCCCATGTGGAATTTATTTCTGTGTATTGTATAAGAATATAATTTGGTTTCCTCCCAAATGGATTACCACATGTCCCAGATGTATTTATTAAATAAGATAGCCCCATTCCCATCCTCTTGAACTAAATTTTCACATATTCTTATGTATCTGGGGATCTAGTTTAAGATCCGTCATTCTGTTGCCCTGACTTATTTAATTTCACAATTTTTCACACTTTTCATCAAATATCCTACTTTGACTATCACCATATCCTCAGCATCTAGCACTACAGTTGATATATAGAACAATGACTGAATGAATGAATCTTAGTAAACAAATAATTTCCTCTATCTGTAGACACTTGATAGCAGTATCTAGTCTATTTTCTTCCTAAGTGTGTCTTACTCCCACTTCCATTCTCCACATACAACAGAGTATAAACATTCAATAATTAAACAAATAATGAAGTTAGATTATGTTTGAACCCAAGTCAGAAACTGCTTCTTTGTTTCCTAAAGTCCAAACTCTTGTTGAATCACTGAAGTCAAAATTGGTATTTTCCTTAGGATTAATGGAGTCTAGTTCGCACCTATCACTATATAATTATTGCCCACCACTTATTTAGAATGCCAAGGTTACTTATTGATTAACATCTTAAGGAAATACATAAATATCACCAAACCAAATCTATTTAAGGGATGTGACTACTATTCTAAACTATGTGAACTAAAGCTATTATGTTTAAGAAAATCGGACTTACAAATTATAAATTTAATATAATTCATAGATAATAGAACAATATGGACTCCAAGACCTTAAAATAATAGATACCCATACAAACCCCTGAGGAGAATAATTGTGGCAACTTTAGGTTCAAAATCATCAAAAATTGGACCAGAAGTCCTTCAATATGTAAAAGAATAAACAAACTGTGTTACATCCACACAATGGAATACTTTTCAGGGATAAAATTTAGCTATCAAGTCACAACTTTATTTAAAAACCAACTAGTGCCATTCGCAAGATTAGAGACACAGAGCACTTGCGTGAGTCTCATGAGACCTTGGAAAAACACAGAGACACTGGATAGTGGAATAGAAAAACACACCCCAGCACTGATCACAAGGAAGCAAGGCAGAAGAAAGGGGTGGCAGAGGGAGGAGGCGTGCCCCTTTGGCAGGGACAGAGGAGAAAGACGGACAGTCCCAGTGAACACCATTGGCACAGGATTCAACACCCTACAGAAACACAGGCTAAACAAACATTAGCCATGAGTCTTCCATGATGAACGGGCTCTAGAGAACTTCTCTGCACTTCGCAGCATGTGCTTATGGTCCTATAACTGGGAGCCATTGTAAGAAGGGCCCTTACCAGGCGTGGTGCCGCACACCTGTAATCTCAGTACTTGGGAGGCTGAGACAGGAGGACTGCAAGTTCGGCAAACCTCAGCAATTTGACAAGACCCTTAGCAACTAAGCGAGACCCTACTTCAAAATAAAAATAAAATAGAGTCTGGGGATTTAGCTCGAAGGTAGAATGTCCCTGGGTTTGATATCTGGTACCAAAAATAAAAGGCCCTATTGTCTGAGCGGATGCTTTGGGAATCAGCCCACAGAGGAACAGAAGCTCTTCCCTTTGGAAGCAGCAGTTTGCAAGGCCAGGTATCAGGAGTATGGGAGAGGGAGCAGTCCTGTGTGAATGTGCGGGGAGCAAGATTGAGAGCACCAGCACGTGAGTGGAGACACAGGACCCCACAGTCACACACGCCCAGCACAGATCCATCGCTGAGACTCCACAGCCTCTCTCCTCCTTTGGGGCACACAGGGGCATGTCACTGAGCTGGGGTAGCCCCTCCCCCTCAAGTGTGCAACTCCAGAGAGAAGCTTTGAGGAGCCCTGCCTTCTCCCCTACCTCCTCCACACAATGCAGCATTGGTCACTACCTGCTCTCTAGGAATGCATAACCCAATAGCTCCAGAGAGGAGTATGGGGGCAGGGAGGGGGGTACTGCGGATTGAACCCAGGGGCATTCTACCTCTGAGCTACACCTCCGGCCCTTTTTATTTTTTATTTTGAAACAGGGTCTTGCAAGTCTGCTAAGAGTTTTGCTAAATTGCTGAGGCTGGCCTCAATCCTACAATCCTCCTGCCTCGGCCTCCCAAGTACTAGGATGAAAGGCTGTGCCACCTTGGGAGCTCGATGTTATACCCTAGTTCATTCCAGCATGCAAAGTAGTTGGGAGGTATTCCAGCCCAGATCACCCCTGCTAGTCCTGAGGAGCACCACAAAGGAAAGAAAGGGGAGGTGAATAACACCAGGTCTTTGTTCTGGCTAAGAAGACTCGGAGAGAAGCTCTGATTGGCTTCGGCTGTGCGTTTCCACTCTTCTCTGCTCATTCGAGCACTCCAGCAAGGGAAACTTATTATTTCATATTAATACTTTCTATTGTTACTGTTTCATGCTTGCTTATTTGTGTCCCATATCCATTCATATCCTCTCTCTCTCTCTCTCTCTCTCTCTCTCGTTCTTTTTTATATGCTTTTATTGACATATTGGAATTATACATCACAGTGAAATTCAAAGTCATACAAACATGCACACAGGTCTTGGTGAGCCTCCCTTCAAGTGCCCCCCACTACCCACCCCTCCCCATACATAACAGCGGTATGCTGGTGGTACCTTAGTGTGTATACATATATATGTGAATAGCATAACTTGAACGGTTTCATTCATCAGTCCTTCCTTTTCACCTCCCCACCTCCCTCCCTCTATCTCCTTCCATAATCCTACTGGTCTCTCCTTAACTTATCTAAAGTCCCTTTTGTTTCCTATTCTCTCTCTAGTTTCTACAGATGAGAGAAAACATTCAACCCTTGACTTTCGACTGGCTGATCCCACTTAGCATAGTATTCTCTATTTTCCTGCAAATGACATAATTGTGTTCTTTTACTTTTCTTCCCTTTTTTTTTCTCCTTTCTGACTCTCTCACATTTTTACTTTTCTCCTGCTACCTTTTTTAAATTATATCTTTATCATTTTTAACTTTCTATCCTATTTTATATTACCTTCCCTTTTCGGTTGTTCATGATGTTGCTGTCGTTAGTTTTGCTTGGTTTTGACTTCGTTTCCTTATCTGTTTTTCCTTCTTCTTTTCTCCTTCTTTGCAGTGATGGGAGTCAAGCATGGCACATCACACACATTGGGTGGGTGCTCTGCCACCCAGCTACACTTCCAGCCCAGCTAAGAGGGACTGCTCCAGGCATGACCTATCCCACTAGAATACTGGCAGGTACTTCAACTTAAAAGGTTTGGGGTAGGGAGGAAGCCCCAGCCAATGACACATCCCCAAGTAGGCATGGCAAAGGGGAATCTGAACTTCCTTCCCTCACCCCAAAGCAACAGCAGAGAGAGATAACCCAACTGTGTGGGCACTACACCTGCGAGAGACCTAAGCGTCCACTGCTCTAACACCTTATCAGATTGCATACTGCTGACAAGATGAGAAGAGATGCCACAGCGGGGGGCTGTGACTCCCAGCCCCAGCCTCTCCCTGTGAAGTAACTGGATCTGCACCAGTGTCTAACCAGAGGATAAAAGATCCAGGCCCATCACGATGATTAGAAGAGCCAGTAGCAGAAATGCTTTCAGGTAACAGAGACATTATCAACAGAGCCCAAGGACACTCCCAACATCAGACAGGAGCGTCCATTCCCACTGTAGAAGTAACCACATTGGTACTTGTCACATGCTCTGCTGTCTACAGCATACCCACCTGAACTGCCAGAAGGATCCCACTCTTACAGGACCTACAAAGAAAGCAAATCCTTTAGGCTCCAATATGATATGTGTTGTATCAAAACCAGTTAATTACAGTCAAAGAAGCCACGGGGAAACTACACTGTGCAGTCCAATTGTAACTAAACTCAACACTGCACAAGAGACAGATATTCCAGCACACATGATAGAGAAGGCTGCTTACTAAAAAGGCCCTCACACAAAAGTGGAAGAGATATCCATCCCAACAGATGTCAAAGCTCAACACAGAAATATGAACAAGCAGCAGTATGATACCTCCCAAAATCATCACTCTTTAGTAACGAATGCCAAAGATATCAAAGTCTATGAAATACCAAAGAATTCAAAAGAATGATCTTCTAAAAGCTCAATGAAATCCAAGAGAGTACAAACCAACAGTTGAATGAATTAAAAAAACAATCCAAGATGTGAAAGAACACTTATATAAAGAGAGATTCTGGAAAGTCCTCCAGGATTGTATTGGCTATTTGGGATCTTTTGTGCTTCTATATACATTTTAGCATTTCATCTACCTCTGTGAAGAATGTCATTGATATTTTGATGGGGATTGCACTGAATCTGTAGACCACTTTGGGAAGTATGGTTATTTTACCAATATTCTTCCAATTTAAGAACAAGAGAGATCTTTCTATCTTCTAGAGTCTTCTTCAATTTCTTTTTTCAGTTTTTTTGTGATTCTCATTGCACACATCTTTTACATCCTTGGTTAAGTTTATTCCTACTTTATTTGTTTATTTGTTTATTTATTTATTCACTCATTCATTCATTCATTCATTCATTCTGGCTCTTCTGTTTTCTTTCTCAGCAAGTTGATTATTAGTGTATGGAAAAGCTACTTTTCATGTTTATTTTTTATCCTGCTACTTTGTTGAATTTGTTTTTTAGTTCTAAAAAACTGTTAGTGGAGTCTTTAGGTTTTTGAAATACAGAATCATATCATCAGCAAACGGGTAATTTGACTTCTTCCTTTCCTTTTTTTTTTTTTTTTTTGCGGTACTGGGGATTGAACCCAGGGGCATTCTACCTCCAAGTTACACCCCCCAGCCCTATTTTTTATTCTTTATTTTGAAACAGGGTCTCACTAAGTTGTGGAGGGTCTCACTAATTTGCTGAGACTGGCCGCGAACCTGCGATCCTCCTGTCTCCTCTTGTAACTGGGATTACAAGTGTGGGCCACCACGCCCGGCTTTTCCTATTTTTATCCCTTTTATTTCCTTCTCTTGCCTATTTCCTCTGGCTAACTTTCTAGTATTATATTGTACAGGCAAGATGAGAATAGACATCTTTGTCTAGTTCCTGATCTTAGAGGAAATACTTTTAATAGTTTCCCCATCCAATATGCTGTTGGCCATGGGTTTTTCATATACAGTCTTTATTACATTGAGATACGATCTTTCTATACCTAATGTATTCAAGACTTTTATCATGATGGGATAATGAATTTTTATGAGAAGCTTTTTCTGTATCTGTTGAAATGATTATGTTATTTTAATCCTTAATTCTATTTTGTGCTATATTATGTTTACTGATTTGTGTATATTGAACCATCCTTGCATCCCTGGAATTAAACACATTTTTAATGTGTTCCTGAATTTAATCTGCAGGTATTTTGTTGAGGATGTTCACATCTATGTTCATCAGAGACACTAGGGTATACCTTCCTTTTATGTTGTGTTCTTATCAGGTTTTGGAAGCAGAGTAATATTGGCTTTGTACAATGAGTTTAAAAAGATTTCTTCCCTTTCTATTTTATGGAATAATAGTTGGAGGAATACTGGTGTAAGCTCTTCTTTAAAAGTTTGGTAAAATTTAGCACTGAATCCATTTGGACCTAGGCTTTCCTTTGTTGGGAGACTTTTTACTACTGCTTCAATCACGTAACATGTTATTGATCTATTTATATTTCCTATATCCTCTTGGTTCAATTTTGATAGGTCATATGTCTCCCAAAATTTGTCCATTTCTTCTAGATTTTCCAATTTATTGGAATTCAGTTTTTCAAAATATTCCCTAATGATTCTTTGAATTTCAGTGGTGTATGTTGTAATGTCTCCTTTTTCACCAAAGTTAGGAGGGTGGATGGAAGGGAGATGAGCAGGCCAACCCAAAAAGATAACCTTTTACAAAATTTTAAACCATCCCTCTTTATTCATGCATCTGTCTCATGTCACAAACATCTGTTATATGTCCCATGCATAAGAAAAGGAAGCTGGAACCATATGGCCCCCTGAAACCCCTCTTTATTATGTAACCTTTATAAGTAAGATGATGGTATAGAGCAGATATTTTTTTAAAAACTGAGCTGATCAAAAAAATGATCAAATGCAGCCTAACCCGTGCCTTCTACTATCATTAATTACATGAACTTTATAACCTTTATTGTCCTACTACTTTAGTCAAAAGTAATCACAGCTATCCAAGATGACTTCTTTGAACTACTATAATATTTTCCCCAATCACACATATCATTCCCTTTAAAATTTGTATTACAGTTGACTAATTTTCCCTAATGAATCCCATGAGAATGGATTCCATCTTTCAAACCTGTCTTTATTTGGCCTATACAACACAACACAGTGCTTTTAAAGTAGTACCCAAGAAGTGGAAAATCAGCTGCCTGACTTTTCCTTTGTATTGCACACTGAAAGTACTTCAATGTGAAATGACTTAAATATACTTAAAGACTTACAAAAGGGATTGATAAACCTGGGGCTCTCTTCTTCCAAACACTCCCATTTTTCCCTTTTCTGCATTAGAGCTGTATAAGGAAGTCAGAGAAATACAAAGAAATCTTGTCAGCAAACTAAAATGGCATGAAACGCAGTAACAACTGGTAAAGGGAAAAAGTCACATCATCAAAAAGCATAACATAACAAGAGTGAATAAATCAGAGACAGAATTAAAAAGACATCACTGGAAACGACCCAGACGAGTCTCCTGAACCAGACACATGACACTGGAAGTTAAAAGCAAAATCAGAATATGCTACCACAATGGAAATAAACCAGGAATGCTGTATAGTCAGTCCATCAGATACTGGAATAAATTTTTAAAACTTGGAATTTTCTCCCATAATAAATTAAAAATACCAAGAATTTGTACTTACTGAGGACATAATGTGTACTAAGAATGATACCCTTTATATAGAATGGGACCACTCAGGAAGTCTACTTTCTAACATGACATCTAATAAACAAGTAAACAAAGTAATTTTGATGAATGATGCAGAAAACAAAAAGGGACTGACATAGGAACAAAATAAAGATCTGCTTTGTAAAAGAAGGCTCATCTGAGGGGCTGATATTTAAGCTATGACTCAAAGAATAAAGTGGTCTTAACAGAATAAAAGAGAGAAAAAAAGGAGGGTAGTTTATCCGAGAGTATGTCCAGGTCATAGGAAGTAAAGAAAAGACTGCTGAAGTCCGGGATCCCTTCCCATTCTATGACTAATTCTTTCAATGATTACAGAAACACATATTCTTACATATTAGTTTCCTGTGGCTGCTGTAACAAATAATCAGAAAGAACCAGTGGTGGAAAACAACAGAAGTTTACTCTCTCACAATCCTGGGGGCCAGAAGTCCAAACTGGACTTGAAATCAGAGAGCTGGCAGGGCCGCCTCCCTCCAGAGGAGGAGCGGAGCATCCGTCCTCGGCGTCTTCCAGCTTCTGGCGGCTGCTGGAAGTCCTTGTTTTGTAGCCGCATCATTCTAATGTCCAAGGCAAGTAACTTCAAGTTTCTTTTGCTCTGTCTCCACATCAGCTCCTCCTCGACATGTCGTTAGAATGTCCATTTTTCCCTCTTAGGAGCACATTGTGATGGCGTTCAGGACCTACCTAGACAATCTAGGATAATCTCTCTATCTCAATACCCTTAATCACATCTTCAAAAACTCTTTTTCCAGGTAAGATAACAATTACAGGTTCCAGGGATTAGGACCTGATACCACTGAAAAACATTATTTTACTTATCATATCTTAGTAATAATAATATTAATATATATATATACTTTGATATAAATGGGTGGGAGGGACTAACAGCTATTAGAGATATATTTGGAAAATAAAAAATAATAATAATTAAATCTCTTACAATATAATATGAGATATATAAACAAAATTCCACTGGTTAATTTTAATTTCCATTAATGTATAATAGAATAGTTATGTATTCTGTAACCTAATCTTTTCCTAGAAATGAAGTCTTTAGAAACTACACCTACTACATTCAAATAAAAAAGACTAAAAGGTGACAAAGAAAATGATCAGCTTTGTAAGGGAGACTGAGCTGCACAGATTTTTATTTAAAATTTACTATTTAGATTTTCACATTTAATGTGGTTCATCTGAATTTTACAGCTTTTACAGAAGCACTAGTGACTAAGAAAGGCTTTTGCATTTCACCAACTGGCTAACTTGAAGGTAACAATGATTATGTATTACTCTGTATTATCTGAACTTTAAATATAATTTATAAACTTTCATATTTAGTTTTTATAGAATCTCAAACTCTTTTACTCCATATAAAAATGATACTTCATCATAAAAATAACAGATAATAAGCCATGTGTGGTGGTGCACACTTGTAATGCCAGTACTTGGGAGGCTGAGACAGGAGGATCTCAAGTGAGACCAGCCTCAGAAATTTAGTGAGACTCTCAGCAACCTAGCAAAACCTTATTTTGAAATAAAAAAATAAAAAGGGCTGGGGGTGTACCTTGGAAGTAGAATGCCCCTAGGTTCAACCTCCAGTACCAAAAAATAATAATAACAGATATTAAAATAATTTATTGGACTGGGCGTGGTGGTGAACGCTTGTAATCCCAGTACTTGGGAGGCTGAGACAGGAGGATCGCAGGTTCGTAGCCAGCCTCAGCTACTTAGTGAGGCCCTCTGCAACTTAGTGAGACCCTGTTTCAAAATAAAGACTAAAAAAATAGGGCTGGGGCTATGCTTGGAGGTAAAATGCCCCTGGGTTCAACTCCCAGCACCAAAAAAAAAAAAATAATAATAACTTATTGGAATAAAGTTATTCAACCAAAAATTGAATGGAAGACAGAAAAGCATATATTACAATACATTAAACATGTAAATTTAATTTTATGCTGCTATTCAGAATATCTATATTATATATATGTACATATACACTCTTCTACACAAAACTGCCTCTATCTTCTAATACATATTTACACACAATGTCAACAAAGTTAATGGCTAGAAGTTACTAATTAATTTCTAAAATTATGTGACAGATTAAAAGTACATTTGTAACTCAATGAGTGCTTTCCAATAACAATGTTTTGCAAATCACTGTAAATAACTAGTATTTGCCTGAAGAATATTTAAAATTATAGTGGAATTAACATTTGAAAGTACTTCCTTTCAGCAACATCAGGAAAATAGGTTCCAGTACCAATCATAAGGAGAGAAAAAGCATTCTTGATATATTCAAAATATATACCTACCCTAGAAGTTCCTTTCGTTGTCTTCCACATAACTCATTCATGAGATAGTCATGAGAAACCAATGTTCTCTATTACCTCTGATTCTCACAGTACTAAGGAAGGGTAAAGGTCACTAGGACAAAACCCTGCCCTGTACTCCCATCTGCAGTATTCTATGCTATTGATAAACAGTTGTTTTCATTTTTGTTCACAAGCAATTTTTAGCTCAGTTGTATCTGTTAATATAATTATATAATTTTATTAAGTATTTTAAATCTATAAAATACTAGGCTAGTTATTGTAAAAAAAAACACTTGTTGTCAAAAGGCAAGACTATAAAAACTTCGTACAATTTCCACTGGGACTATTTTGCAACTATTGCACTTTACTTTAAAGGAAACTGGAGGCAGAAACTGAAGATGATGTTTAGAGGTATGACTTAAGAAAATCCATAATAAATTCTATCAGAAGACCTATGCACAGTGCCGGGCGTGGTGGCACACACTTGTAATCCCACTACTTTGGGAGGGAGAGACCAGAGGATCCGGGTTCGCGGCCAGCCTCGGCTCGCTCGCTCTCTCTCTCTCTCTCTCTCTCTCTCCCCCTGTCTCTCTCTCTCTCTCTCTCTCTCTCTCTCTCTCTACCTAGTGAGGCCCTCCACAACTTCATGAGACCCGGTTTCAAAATAAAGTATAAAAAAATAGGGCCGGGGGTGTAGCGCGGAGGTAGAATGCCCCTGGGTTCAATTCCCGGTACTGCAATAAAAAAAAGAAGACCTATGCACAAACAAAGGAATAAGTCTAAGTTTTTAAGGTAGTACCTATCATTTTCATGACTGCCTGCTCTAAGCAAAAATATGTTTATAAATTTAACAATCACCAGGCCTATGTGAGTTGGATAAAGGAGCTTATACTATAATCCCTTTTCATAAAATATTTTAATTTAAAAAATAAGGATGAACTTTCAGTTTTGCAAGATGAGCTCTACAGGTAGACAATGATGATGGTAGAACAATAAGATTGCACTTAAGGCCACTGTACTGTACACTTTAAACGCCAAATATGATCAATTTTGTTATGAGTATTTTATCACAATAGTTTTAGAAAATAAGATGATACCTAGAGTTGAAACATATACACTTGGCTTATGCCCCCCCATGAATTAATGGTGACTTGGTTCAAAGGCTATGTTAATTTAAATTGACTAAAGCTCGTATTTATGAATTCTTCACTATAATTAAGATCAAAGTCAAATGTGAGAATAAAAACTGAATAGAAAAGGAGATTTCTCTATTCCAAACCTGAAAAATGATGATCTTTATGACCTTTATAATTAGGACAAATTGTCTCTTCTGACAAAATAAATAAAATAATTATTTTAATTTCCAGAGTAACAGGACCTTGTAAATATTCAATGGTAACTGCCCATAACAGTTACCTAAAGAACTAATTTAGGTCACAAAAAGTATATTGCAGGTATTGTCGATTTATATAGATCTTTTGATCTGTTTCAAACGATAAAACTGACAGGAATTATCTCACCCTGAAGGGGAAGGTCTCTTATATTTCTCACTAAACTACTCAAAAAGATCTCACAGTAATAATAGTTGTTAAAAAATCAAAAATATTAGCCGGGCATGGTGGCACATACCTGGAATCCCAGTACTTTGGAGGCTGAGACAGGAGGATCACAGGTTTGAGTCTAGCATATAATAGCCTAGAGAAATCCTGTTTAAAATAGAAGGTTAAAAAGGGCTCAGTTGTAGAATGCCCCGGGGTTTAATCCCCAGTACAAAAAAAGGGAAGAAAAGAAAAAAACCTATAGGAATGTAGGTAAAACGATCCACCATATTTCTAATAAAGAGTATTAGGTTTGGGCCGGGCGTGGTGGCACACGCTTGTAATCCCAGTACTTTGGGAGGCAGAGACCGGAAGATCCAGGTTCGCGGCCAGCCTCAGCACGCATGCTCACATGCACGATTGATCTCTCTCTCTCTCTCTCTCTCTCTCCTCTCTCCTCTGTCTCTTTCTCTCTCTCTCTCTCTCTCTCTCTCTCTCTCTCTCTCTCTACCTAGTGAGGCCCTCCGCAACTTCGTGAGACCCGGTTTCAAAAATAAAGCATAAAAAAAATAGGGCTGGGGGTGTAGCGCGGAGGTAGAACGCTCCTGCGTTCAATCCCCGGCCAAAAAAAAAAAAACAAAGAGTATTAGGTTTGATTCAAACGATTGACTGCTAATGTACCTTGCAGTATATATAGAAAGTCACAGATTTCAAACTTTTCTGGAGTGAATTATCCTGCTTTAAAAACTAAAACTCTAAAGTTAGAATTATTAAGTGACAAAAAAAATCACAATCTGAATTCTACTTACAAAAAAACACATGGTTTTCAATGCCAAGTTCCTAATTTACAGCTGGGAAAATCACCGTTGAAGATAGCAGAGCCTGGATCAGATTCACTTAATGTAAAACCAGATGTAGACCTCAAATTACATGTGACATCTCCAGCTCTCATATAAATAAGAATTATGCAAGCCAAAAGACAATGAATTCACCTGGACCTTTTTAAATTTGATCACCCTAATAGTACTATTCCTTTCCTAAAATTCCCAAATAAGTTAGAGAAGAAAACATACCTAGCATCATTTTAAGACTATTTAAAAAATTACTCGTTAAATATTCTACAGAAAATACTTTTAGGAAATCAAAGTACTCTAGATCGTGAAATACACCTGTCATCTTAAAAATAAGAAAACTTAGGAGACTTTCAGGATATCAAGTCTCGGCGTGCAATCTCAGAACTCTTCCCCAAACAGCTTGTCACAAGTGAACAGGAACAAGCTGAACTTAGGATGTACAAAGTTATTTATGTAGTTGTGTGCTTTATTAGTTACTGAATTTCCTGCCATAAGTTAAGAAAACAAATATAAGGTAACAGGAATCTGTCTGCAACTAGAAAATCACTTTACATTATTTGGCCTCAGAGGTTTAGAGCCTATGGAAAGCCCATTTAAAAATTTACCTGGCATACACATGCTAAAATATTTTGTTTTCCTTTTGAAGCCACACCAGACTCCAACCAACAGAGACAGGATTTTCAGTTTATTTTTTATAATCCACATGTACAAAATCCAAAAGCACAGCACAGAAAAATGTTGTCAAAATTCTGTAATAGAAGCAAAGAAATTCACTACAGAGTTCTAATTCTTAGGAGTCTCTTAGAAACTCTAGTGCCCTAGCCATAATAAACAACATTTCAACATCTAAATTAAGTGCTCAAACACACAAGGCTCACCTTGGCATTCCAACATAAGAGTTCTTGCTTTACAATAGAATTGGATGTATCCTAGTTGGAGCACAGTGAATTGAGTAGATAATGGCATGGCTTATTAAAAATAGTATTTGATACTAATAGTATTATAGTATTTGATACCAAATACTATACATATTGCAGTTTAGTAATCATGTATCTCATATTCAATTATGTACAGAAATTAGCCTCATGCTTGTTTATATGCAACTATTCCAGGTGACTTCGAGATGGTCATACAGTATCACATACTGCTGCAACCTCACCATTTCAGAAACATCAAAATCTCATATTTACATTTGTCCCTAATAGTGAATACCACTATGCATTAATATAATATCTATTCACTGCTATACAGAATTCAAACCAAGCAGCCCTCATTAACATACTAGATCAAAGGTTTTAATATTATGAAAGTCAATGAGCAAAAATATGCCAACAAAAATTATGCTTACTCAGAATTTTTGAAGGGTAAAACATTAAGGGTTAACAAAGCTTTCTCACTTATGCAGAGACATTTGGAAATCCATTTATTTTCTCAACCTAAGAAGTACTTCCTAAAATGCAATGGCCAGCTAGGCGTGGTGGCACACTCCTGTAATCCCAGTACTTGGGAAGCTAAGACAGGAGGATTGCAGGTTCCAGGACAGCCTCAGCAACATAGCAAGATTTTCAGTAATATAGGGAGACCCTGTTTTAAAACAAAAAATAAAAAGGGCTGGGGCTATAGCTAAAGGTAGAATATGCCCCTGGGTTCAATCTCCAATACCACAAAATAAAATAAATTAAATTAAATTAAATAAACTGGCCAATCCCACTGCCTTAGAAAATAAATTACAGAATGAGTCCAAATTACATATATCCTTTATATGAGTGAGATGCATCTAGGGAATGGAATGGAATGGATCTGTCCACAGGGCACACTGTGACTGTCCATCTTCTCTCCCTACTTCCCACTCACACAATGTTAAAGTAATACACGTGGTTAAAGACTCACTTCAGAGAAGATGGAAATACGGTGAATAGCTTAGCCTTCATAAAAAGTCAACAAAGGTAAGAAAGACTACATACCTTCAAATATGTTAAGCCAGAACTGGTAGCTAACTTAATGAAAAGTTATTGCCCCACAAAGTTGACAGTAGTGGCATCTCTTAATTTAGCCAACCCAACACCCTTACCCCAACCATCTGGCCACTAGCATAGGCAATTAACCCAACCCGAGCTACATAAAATAAAACATGCCCCCAGTCATCATAAGATAGGAAACTGACTCAAGCTGGATCGCTCACGAGGCCTTCCCTGGGATGCCTCAACTAGACACAGAGGGAAAAAGTTGCCTCTCTCTGATCACAAAACGCTCATCGACTGAGTCCAAACTTAACTGCCTTAATTTGTTTCCTCAAATATGCACGTTAAGGCCGATTTCAGAAATCTCGCCTGAGCTAGTCCCTCGCATGCCCTGCTTCCTGATATTTGCATGCCTGGCTATTTCTGGTGATTCAGATCCCAGCGTTCATGTCCCCTCTGGATAAAGGCTTTCCCGAAGCAGAAACTTAATTATTGTCACTTCACACTTACTCTTTCCATAGCACTGATCACTTTAATACACTTCTTAATACCCATTGCTACATCTACAACACCGAGAACAGTGCCTGGCATAAAGTATCAGCCACATTCATAATTCTGTGAGTAAGCTAGTATGAACTGTGAAGAAATTAACCCAAACTCAAAAGGAGCCAAGTCACATGGAGAAGCCAGTCTGAAAAAGTGAAGCCAATTAAAGAAAGAAAAAAGCAGAACTACTAGAGGTATGCTTCTCTTCAGTAATCCCTAAGACAAGTTCCAATCATGTCTACAGTACAGTCTGATTACTTATATAGGTGCCCTTTAAGATGGTATACATACATCTCCCTAGAAGAATGGGACTGTGCAAGATCTATCAGAATGTGAGAAAAAGCTGGGCGCAGTGGCACACAACTGTAATCCCAGTACTTGGGAGGTTAAGACAGGAGGATCACAGGTTCAAAGCCAGCCTCAGCAACTTAGCCAGACCTTCCGCAACTTAGCAAGACTCCGTTTTCAAAAAAATAGAAAACAAAGGGCTCATGGTGTAGCTCAGTGGTAGAATGCCCCTGGCTTTAATCTCTAGTACCAAAAAAAAGAAAGTGAGGGAAAAAATACTGTTACACATCAAATAATATACATATATTTTGTATATATTTGTGCTATATTTGTCTCTGATAATATACATATCATTACAATCATACATGTATACAATACACAGATAAACATATCCATACAGAAGATGCAGTCTCAAAAAATGTATTTCTATAAAGTGACAATAAAAAAAGTATGGAAACAACTAATGTTAATAAGCAAATTTGTTTTTCTCAAGCTAGCAGTTTTCAGGTTTCCTTCATGTCCATGTAACAGCCTTCTGAAATGTGCTTAACACATATTTGTTGTTCAAATACTTATAAAATGCTGAATACACAGACTCACCCTTTATGGCTCCAGAGATTCAACAAATGAAAGCTAAAAGTAGGCAGATTTCAAAACTGTATAAAAATAACCTTATAAAATTTAGACCTGTCCAAAAGTAATCATTGCATATCCAACTATAAATTTCCCACTACTGGTCAGGTTCTACTAGCAAAGGATACTTAGACAAGATTTCTGCATTTTGAGATAATCTATGTAACAAATATTAACTGAGTGAACACTAAATGCTAGGGATTTGATGACAAATTAAATTTAGTTCTTATCTCCTTAGAGATCACTGTTTAATGGAAAAATGGGCTTGCAAATAGATAGTACATATACTTTATGTACATGTTACAGTGGCGATCAAGAAACATGATGATTTACTATGTGTGGATGCGAATATCTAAGTTGAATATTGAGGAATACGTAAAAGTCAATTTTCCTGTTGTGCAAAAAAGATAATAGTATTCCTGGTCCAAAGAGACAGTTAGATAAAGAAAGAGAACATAGTGTGGGAAACTGAAAATACCACAAATGAAGTGGAATGGTTAGATAATAAGGTGCCTACGGCAAGAGACTATCCACAATTGAAGCTTCTAGGTAGGTGGCTCATCAACCATATCATGAAGGGTCATGCTACAGAGTTTAGGAGGAGCCACAGACTAATAAAAACAATTACCTTTCACAGTGTCCAGCTTTGTACCAGACACATGCCTAAAACCTTCAGACACATTATCACTTTTAATCCTCAGAAGATTCCTAACATCATATCCTTTTTCAAGAAGGAAACTTAGGCCAGAGAGAGAGATGAAGTCATTTTCCTAAGATCACAGCTAAATTGGTGGCAGAGAAAGACGTCATTGAAAGATTCTGAGAACTGACTTGTTTTGAATAAGTGACATGTATTTTAGAAAATGGCTGTGACCCAATGTGAATGGTGATATAGAAGCGGAATGGGCTGGTTTTAGGGAAATCAATGCAACAGGAGAATTGAATAACCCAAGTATGAGGCACTGAGAAGGTGGGAATAGGGAGAAAAACTAAAGAACTCCATCGCTTCCCACCTTGGACAAGTGGGTAGGAAAAGCAAGTTAGGTGATAGGAAGCATAAAAGGAGGCGAGGTATAAAATGTTTTGGTTTAGTCAATATAGACACACTGAATTCAAGGTTTCAATAAAAGGAAGACCAAAAGGAAAATGTTGGATAGGAAGTTAACTAGAAAGGAGCAGTTTCATCCACAGGCTAGAAACAAAATGACAGAAATATCTTGAGACTGCGACCTGCCTATCCTTCAACCTGCCATAGGCAAAGAGAGGGAATTATCATATTTCATTTAGCTTACCAGAATCAATCCTGGAACTTGGAACGGGGTCACCTCTTTCTGAGTCACAAAAAGAAAGACTGGATGCCTGGACAAAACAGAGGATCTGTTAAACAGGTAGGGAGAAAAGGGCAAATGCTAAACAGGCAATTAACCAAAGCCAGAACAGGAGGTTTGTATTTGCAAGGTTTCCCCAGCTTGCAAACTGCGACAAAATTACCTTAATACAAGGAAGAACAGGCTCAAACAAAATAAGAGCAATACAATTTCCTTCCTCAAATAAGTAAATGATAACTTCAGTGATTAACAGAACTATTTTACAGGTAAAAGGAGGAAATGTGGTATGAATTTCTAAGCTTTCTCTCATCACTTAAAAAAATAAAATGTATTTTATTGTTTTCAAACTAGAATCCTATCACATTTTAGACTTTAAATTCCTAGTTTGATGGGAATGTGATGGTTAGAGATCCCCAAGGTAGTAGAACGAACACTGGCATATGGGCTCTGGTTCTAATTCTTCCACTAAATTACAGGGCTATCAGAGATGTCACCTCATCTATCTACGGCTCAATTTTCTCCTTTGTAAAATTAACAACTAAGGACAGGTGTTCTCTCAAGCTGAGAGATCTAATTTCTGATTAAGCTCTCATTTCTGGTTAACTCTTAATTAGAAATAATGCTCACGTGTTAACTGGAAGGTTTTGGCAGACTATTTAAAGTTAATTCTGGGCTAGCCAAATCCTAAAGATCCCTTCCAAGACTACGGGCTGATGACACATGAAGTCTTTTTCCTATAAAACTTCAGTTTCACAAAAACTTTCATTGTGGCCAGAAATGTAAACAGCATGATGTTACAACTTCTGAAATAACTCAAGAGTTTAATTCAATTTCTCCTTAAACCCAAATTCATTATTAAAAGGTTGCAGTATACCTACAGATGCAAAGCCTCACTGTTGGATAGAGGAATGGAAAACGACAGAAACTCAACCACTCTGAAATTCAATTAAAGACAAGATTTCTAACCACTAAATGAGGAAGAAGATGGAAAAGCACAATGAAGAAGTTGGAATTCAAGTCACAATCAGAAATGGAAATTTCTAGACAGAGTGACAAAGAGGGGCGTAAAATACCTCCCCAAAGCCAGCATACAGGCCTAGAAGAAAGTTATCCTAAAGGCCTCATGAGTTTCTCTAAAAAACTATTGATTTACACAAACTAGATGGAAATAATTTCCAAACACAGGTTGGTGACAGTGAGAAACAGGAAGGGAAACCATTACCACGCCCCTTGGGAACCTCAAATTAACCGATTTTGGCAAAGCAGACACAAAATCATATGGGATGACTCCGGATAAAGCCTCATGACTTTAGCCAACTGTATTATAACCTGGAGTTGGTTCTTCTCAAAATTATTAATAATGAAAAATACTTACACAGGATACACATGATTGCCAGGAAAAAAAATTGTGCTTCTTTGAAACAGTTTTTAAAACAACAAACCACCCACAGAAACCACATGGGCACAAAATGAAACGATTCTGGTCACTGATTTGTGGAGCATTTAAGCACTCCCCAAGTAAAAGATTCAGCTTTCTTTAGGCTCTTTTTCTGAGACTAGCAGACCATCCATAAAAATACCTGATTTGGTGCTACCCAGAAATCAGCGCAAACATACCTCTAATGGCCATGAGTTTCAAGAGAAATAATTTTCTCCAAGGAAAACCATACAGTCTTAAGAGACAACTTAATTCTCTTAAAAAACAAAAATAACCAAAGCAATTCTGAACAATAAGAACTATGCTGGGGGCATCACAATATCTGATTTCAAATTATACTACAGAGCTATAGAAACAAAACAGCATAATATTGGCACAAAAAAGACACATAGACCAATGGAATACAATAGAAGATACAGAGACAAATCCTCACACTTACAGCCAGTTGATTTTTTACAAAGAACCAAAAAACATGCTGGAGAAAAGACAGTCTTTTCAATAAATGCTGCTGGGAAAAGTGGGTGCCCATATGTAGAAGAATGAAATTAGACCCCAACCTCTCTCACCCTGCACAAAAAACAGCTCAAGATGGATCAAAGACCTAGAAATTAAACCAGAAACGTTTCAATTACAAGAAGAAAACATATAACCAACTCTCCAACATACAGGTACTGGTAGAGACTTCTTTACTAAGACCCCCAAAGCTCAGGAAATAAAACTGAGAATCAATAAACAGAGTAGCATCATATTAAAAAGCTTCTGGACAGCAAAGGAAAAAAGTGTAAAGTGTAAAAATGGGAGAAAATCATTGCCAGCTACTCCTCGGATAGAGGACTAATATCTAGAATATATGTAGAACTTTAAAAACTTAACACTAAAAAAAAAACCCAATCAAAAAATGGGCAATTGAACTGAACAGACACTTCTCAGAAGAAGAGACACAAACAGCCAATGAATATATGAAAAAATGTTCAACACCATTAGTAATCAGGGAAATGCTAACTCCACTTAGAATGGCAATCATCAAGAATACAAACAATAATAAGTGCTGATGAAGATGTGGGGAAAGAGGAACTCTTATACACTGTTGGTTGGAGTGTAAATTAGTGCAACCACTATGGAGATCAGTGTGGAGATTCCTCAAAAGACTAGAAACAGAACCACAATCTGATCCAAATACTCTAGTGAAACATGCATATCAATGTTTATTGCAGCACAATTCACAGTAGCCAAATTATGGAACCATCCTAGGTTGAATGGGTCACAAAACTGTTGTGTATATTCACAATGAAATTTTCCTCAGCCATGAAGAAGAACACAATTATGTAATTTGCAGGAAAATGGATGGAACTAGAGAATATTATGTTATGTGAGACCAGGCAGTCTCAGAAAGTCAAGGGTTGCGTGTTTTCTCTCTTATGTGGAAACAAGAGGTAAAATAGTAAGCAAAAAGGACTTGAGATAAATGAGGAGACCATTAGAATAGTGGAGGGGACTGCAGGAGGGAAAGAGAAGAGGGAAAGAAGAGCCTTGATGAAGAAAACAGTTCAAATAATGCTATGTCCATATACAAGGGTATCACTATCAATCTCACTGATATTTACGGAGAGCGGGCTAGGATTCGGAGAGAGTCACACCAAATGCTGTGTGCAAGTATGTTTGTATCACACTGAACCTCACTATAGTGTATAATTACAACGCACCAACAGGAGTATATTTTAAAAAAGAAGACATTTCTATTCCTCACAGGAAAAATCTAGAGAAAACTTAAAGTTTGTATCTCAAAATGAAATAAAATAAAATCTTACTCAAATCACTAACATTACAATAGTAATGATATGTAAGTTTGCAAGATGTGGAATTGTCAATTTAAACACCAAGACTCCCCATTATCAGCACCATTAATAGTGGCAGCATATTAATGTATTAGGATTACTCAATTTATCAAATTATATATAATTTATCAAATGATATATAAAGCCAGGCGTGGTGGCGCACGCTTGTAATCCCAGTACTTTGGGAGGCGGAGACCGGAGGATCCGGGTTCGCAGCCAGCCTCAGCTCTCTCGCTCTTTCCCTGTCTCTCTCTCTCTCTCTCTCTCTCTCTCTCCCTGTCTCTCTCTCTCTCTTTCTCTCTCTCT
>PVJS01011125.1:0-46415 GCA_004027185.1 Glis glis | reverse complement strand
AAAAAAAAAAAAACAAAAACAAAAAAACAAATATACCAAAGTCAACTACTATGCTGAGCATGAGAAAGAGGGAAGGGGAGGGAATGGGGGTGGGAATTGGGGGAGGGCTAATTGACCATTGTGTGCATGTATACTTCTACCACCCTGAAATCCATCAAGTTGTATGATTACAATGCACCAATTAAAAATAAATAAATAATTTTTAAAAAATGACATGGTCCAAGGAATAGCCCACTCTCACTCATACAAGAAGCACTTATGAGTGCTTCATAAGTGGCACTGGGACTCAAGGATGGCAAGGACCCTCTTCCCCTCTCAGATCCATAGGAGGCTGGACAAAGGGACCAGCACTCCAGCACAGTGAGGGGGCTCAAGGGCAACATTTGCCCTGAGACCCTCGTGGTCTTCAAGCAGGTCTAGGACAGGATGGATGAGCATCCCTGCATGATAATAATTCTGGAGAAAGACCAGAAAGGGGTGGCCTGAAGGCCAGCTGGAAGGCTTTGGCTGTGGTCTGGGCTAGCAGTGACCACAGATGAGACCAAGAAGAAGGCATGGATTCAAGGGATATTTGAGAGTAGAAAGAAAATTCCCAGTGATGGCTTGGACAAGGTGTGTGTGTGTGTGTGTGTGTGTGTGTGTGTGTGTGTTGGGGGGGGTGTTCCAGGAGCCTAGACTTCAACCTGAGAGATCCAAGAAGTGAATGATTGGCCCTCCCCACCAGGTCCCTCCTCCTCTTCTCCTCCCCATGCATCCATGCATGAGTGTTTGGTACCTAAAGATGGATTTTAAGAGCCGGACGTGGTGGCGCACGCTTGTAATCCCAGTACTCGGGAGGCTGAGACCAGAGGATCCGGGTTCGCAGCCAGCCTCAGCTACTTAGTGAGGCCTGCCGCAACTTCATGAGACCCAGTTTCAAATTAAAGGATAAAATATAGGACTGGGGGTGTAACCTGGAGGTAGAATGCCCCTGGGTTCAATCCCCAGTACTGCAAAAAAAAAAAAAAAAAAGATGGATTTTAAGACAGAAACACCTGGGAGGCAGAACTCAGGGAGTGTCCAGGAGTGGTAGACATGGGGCGAGGAGCAGATCCCAAGTGAGGAGGTGCTGGCCAAAGTCAAGGCAGGGCCATCCCACTCAAGGGGAGTGTGCAGAGGGCCCCTGCTGGGCTGAGGCGTCAACTCTGCTAACACCTCCTGATTTAGAGGGGAAAATCTGTTAATGAAAAGCACGGTCTCAGTTTTGAGTTTTGCTCCCATAAATCCTTCTCCAACCTTTGGCGCCTGCTACCACTTGTCTGCCAGTGCACGATTAAACAAATGAACAAGCAATAAACTAATATTAATGGAAAACTGTGGCAACGGCCCATTCTACTTCACTCAACATTATGCTCTGGTCACGGGCACGTGTGCAAGCCTAGAGCTGGGGTGGGTAGGTTTTCTTTTTTCTTTTCTTTTTTTTTTTGTACACACAGACGATCGTCATAGTTTCTGCTAATAAAACTGTTCCCAGCTAATTCTAATCATGGAATTAACTGTATTGATGGTTCCTGATATTCCTTATGACTACCAGGTGCTCTGACACCTAAATACTGAGAACTGTGTAACGAGAGAATGAAGAAGGGTGGAGGAGGCTGGGGAACACTGAGGCTCAGGGGCAAACAAGGAAGAGACTGGAGGCAACAGCTACAGACAGGGAAGAGCAAGGAGACAGCGCCTGAGAGGGGGGTTGTTCCTAAACTCTGTTTCAGACCGCAGAGGTGGCGTCTGCTCCTTCTTGTGACTGCAGCCCCAGCTTACTGCAGTCAGCATGCCCTGCTGCCTCCCAAGTGGCTCAGTCTTCCCTGTGCATCTGGGGGCTGGCAAGGTCGGGGGGAATCCTGGTGGAGCTTTGTCCCTTCTTTCTTCTTGGCTGGCCAGGTGGGCCTCATGCCCTGGCCAACGTTAGGCAGCGCTGATGCTGTCACATGCCCAGGGGCCAAAGGTAGAGAGACACATGGGGGCAGCGTGCTAGATGGGGCCGTGCCTGGGTGGGAGCCAGCACCCGCCTGCTTGTTGGCATGCTGCTGAAGCATCGTCTACACTGGTACCCTCACTCCCTGATGCCCAGGACAGACTGAGAACCAGGCTTCCCCAGGTGTCCTTGGGTCTCAAGATCACTCCTGCTGCAGCCCACCCGGCCCACTCACCCAACCCCTTCAACCTCCCCAGTAAGCCTGAGACCCCGCTCAGCCCCTGTGAGTCACACCCCCTGCTCTAAAGCTCTGGGCTCTAGCTCTTTCCATGGCCACACCCAGGTCTGAGGATATTGGATCTCTGGCACATAGATGCGGGGGGGGGGGGATGCTCCTGCTGGGATGGGGCGAGGGGAGGGCACGGAACCCAGCAGGGGTCTCTCCTGCCCAGAACCACACCCTGCTCTGCTTCCCAGCTTGGGAGAGAGCACAGCAGCTCTGTTCCCAGGCAGGCGAATAAGTGGCAGAGGGAGGCTCCAGAGGTCTGCAGGTCCCAGGGGAACGTGGCGGGGGGACACCCAGCTCCTGCCTGAGGCCTCATTACAGCCTCAAGAGCAGCCTTAAAGTGTGTGCTGCCTCACTCCAAAGGGTGTAGAGACTCCTAAGAGCCTCATCCGTCTCTCCGCCCTCCACGCCCCTCTCACCTCTGGAGACTATGAAGACTTTTCCACTGAGCAGCCTGCCAAGCACGCTGCGCTGTCTCTGCACTCTCCTGGCTGGGCAGGAAAATGGGATACAGGCTACACAGGCTGCCCTGGCACTGGGCTCACCTTGAGGTAGGAAGGGAAGATGGCCCCGAGGGCTGCCCAGGGCCCAGGCAATGCCCTTCATTTTCTACCTAACATTCCCAAGTGTCCAATTCCTAGATAAGAAGAAGGTTCCTTCACCAGGGAGAAGAGCCCCTCCAAGAGCTCTCTGCCTCTTTCTGGGCCCAGCAGGACCACCCTGGAACTGGGCCAGGGATATAGACCCCCAGAAGGGAAGGGACTGGGTCTTACCTTCTTTCTATCCTCCCTAGAGTCACAGCACTGGGCATGTAGCCTGAAGCCTTTGCAGAATCTGGGTTTCATGAATTAATCATTCAACCACTGCCAAGGGACACTTAGGAGGCCTTCGAAAGGCACACAGTCCCATCAGGCACTATGGGAAGGACATCTTGCCCTTGAGCTTACAATCCAGATGGGGAAGCAAGGGGCAGGGGGAGACCTGGCATACCTGTTATCTCTGTATGAATTGGAAAAGATGCCCCTCTGGGTGGCAGGTGACAGAGTTGCCCCACTTCCTGTAGGCTGACTATAGTGTAGTACCAGGGCTGGGTGACCTGAGCAGAGGACAGATTTTAGCCCCATCCATCCCCTAACCAGCACCTTTGGGACAGGGAGCAACATGCACACACATGCGCAGTGGCCTGGGGACAAGGCCCTGCCCTTGAGTGTTTCATAACAACCTAGAGAGGAAAAGCAGGAACTGCAGGGGTCAGGAGCCTTGCAGCCAGGTGAGCTGGCCATTCCCATGATTCAGGCCACCTAAGCAGGTGGGGCCTGGGCTGGAAGGCTAGAGAAGGCTTTCCAAAGCTGTGAGATGTCATCTGGAAGAAGGGTTGGGGAAGCAGAGAGAACCAGGAGCAAAAAGGGATAAACTCAGGAATGGGCTGGCATGATGTTCAGGGGGTAACAAGGCCTGTCTGGTCAAAGGGAAAACAGGAGGAGCCAAGGATGAATATAGTAACAGAAAATAGCTATATAGTGTTTATTATGTGCCAGACCCTGTGATGAGCACTTCACATATGGTAAGGCATTTAACCATGATTAGAATTAGGAAGTAGGTATTGCTATTACACCCATTTTATAGACATGGTACACAGAAGCTAGGTAACTTGCCTAAAGTGATAGAGCCCATGACTACCAGAGCTAGGAACCAAGCACAGGTATCCTGCAGATACTCCGCTTCCAGAGCCTGGGCTATAAACCTCTATACTGTATCACTGCTTGAGAAATATACTTTGGAAATAAGCTGTAAGGCCAAGGGTTTAGGCCTTATCCTGTGGATCTTGTGTATAAAAGGGAAGTCTTGGAGAAGGTGTTTTTACCAAGAAGTAACAAGGTTAAAACTTGTCCCCTAAGAAGACAGTCACAGAAACCTCCTCCCTGGAGGTGGCCTAGGATGCTGCCCAGGGATGCTCCCTGACCCCTGCAGCTCCCTGGGGATGCTCCCATCTCCTAGGGCACTCACAAAAGCCTTCCCATGGCTGGGTATGCTTTAGCCACTGGTGCGTGCCAAATCCCTGGATTTGAGCTCTTAGAGGCAAGGCAGGAGTCCAAGTCATCTAGTACTCTATGTGTCTGGAAGAAAGGGCAAGAGGGAGGACAGGAGGGAGGGACAGAAGGCAGGCTGTGCCTGAACAAAATCCTTGCTAGTTACCTGACTCAGAAATTATCCTTCTTTTGAGCATCCTTTCTTCCAACTGACTTGAAAAATCCATCCAGGACACACATAGAATAAAGGGCAGAGGGATTAATAGGGGGTGTGGAATTCACATGGGAGGTTATTTATTCCTGGCTTATTTCTTGGAATGTCTCTTGGAAGATACAGCTATGGGAGCTAATTGCAGGGGACACCCTCTAAGCACAGGTGCTGTGGGTCAGACACCTGGGGATGTTGAACTGAAGAACTAAAGATGTGCTTAGATGTATTTCTGGAAACCATATCAAGACCTGAGCCTCCCCTGGCTATAGGAACAGGACATCTGCTCATGCTGAAGGTGTGTGTGTGTGGGGGGGGGGGTATTGCTCTCAAATCCAAGGACAGGAAGCCAGCTGACCTGAGATCAGACCATAATGAGATTTTTCTAACAGTGTCTCCTCCTCTGGGAATCTGCTGTCCCAAGGCATGGGGGTGGCTGGAGTTAGGCATTAGAATTTCTGGGAGTCACAGTTCTCCCTACAGAACCCATCTTGATCAAATACAGTAGTCCCCCATTAGTTGCAGTTTTGCTTTCTGTGGTTTCAGTCACTTGAGGTTAACCTCAGTCCAACAATATTAAATGGAAAATTCTAGAAATAAGGAACTTATAAGTTTTAAATTGTGCACTATTCTGAGGACCATGATGAAATCTCTCACCATCCACTCTGTCCTGTCCAGGATGTGTCTCAAGGTCCTTTTGTATCCACACTGTATATGCTACCCTCCAGTTAGTCACTTGACTATCAGATTGACTGTCATAGTATCACAGAGCTTATGTTAAAGTAACCCTTATCTTACTTAATGCTGGCCCCCAAATGCAAGAGTAGTGAGGCTGGCAATTAAGAGAAGCCATACCATGCTTCCTTTAAGTAAAAACGCAAAAGTTCTGGATTTAATGAGGAAAGTAAAAAAAAAAAAAAACAACTTTGCTGAGTTTGCTAAAATCTACGAATCTGCTATCCATGAAATTGTGAAGAAGGAAAAAGAAATCGGTGCTAGTTTTGCTGTCACACCTCAAACTGCAAAAGCTACAGTCACAGTGAGTGATAAATGTTTAGTGAAGACAGGAAAAAGCATTAAATTATAGGGTCCAGGACTATCCACAGTTTCAGGCAGCCACTGGGGGTCTTGGAATGCATGCCCCTGGTATAAGAGGGAATTACTGTTGACCGCCACACTTACTGAACAAGGACTGAGCACCAAACATACATGACCTTATAGAGGTCCCCCAACAACAAACTGAGGGGTGGGTCTCAGTGTCCCAGCATGACCTATGAGACACTTGCATGGAGAAGGGAAGTAGCTGGCCTGGCTCAGGTGTCTCATGAATGCCACCACCCCTGGTTCTAAAGCTCAGTTCTGCTGGGCTCTGAAGCTCAGCGCAGTCCTCCCATCACTACAGGCGAGCTCTCCAACTCCCAGGCTGCCAGGGCAGTGCTGCCTGAACTACAAAGAAGCGGATGAAACCCAGAAGGGTGGGAGAGCTGAAGCCATTAAAAGGGGGTGAAGTCACAAGGCAGGGCCTGAGACACTCAGCAAGTGCTCCGGGAGATTCTTGGAGGGGGAAGAGAGAACCAAGGCCACCAGGATTGACCGAGCCACAGAGAACCTGGCAAATGGGCATGTCACCACCACCAGCCTGGCTGGAAGGTGTCCCCTTCCTGAGCCCTTGAGTTTCCAGCATGGCCCCTGGGACCTCTCCACTCACCATCATGCACCCCTCCACCTATGTACACACACACAGTGAGTTTAGCAGGCCTGGCCCAAGGCACAAGTCATGACAAGTGCTCTCAGCCCCTGTGCCAGCCGGTCCCCAGTGTTCAATTAAGTGGAGCCCGTAGAGCTCTGGCTTGTTCTGGCCTATGACTTCAGATGAGTTTCTCCCACTCTCAGGGCTGCCTGGACAAGCCCATGGTAGACAAAGCACTGGGAGCCAAGGTCAAGGATACACTCCTCAGAGGCGGGCCAAAGTCCTGGCAGCCCACAGCCAGCCTGCCCTTCTGCTCTTTCTATCCCATAAACAAAGGATTTCTATGGAAACTCGAGCTCCAACCTGAGAAGTCTTTTTTTGTTGTTTTTTGTACTGCAGATTGAACCCAGGGGCATTCTACCTCTGTGCTGCATCCCCAGCTCTTTTTTTAAATTTTTTATGTTGAAACAGGGTCTTTCTAGGTTTCTGAGGCTGGCCTTGAACCTGCAATCCTCCTGTCTCAGCCTCCCAAGTACTGGGATCACAGGTGTGCGCCACCAAGCCCGGCTGAGAAGTTTTCATTCAGCAATGTAGCAGCAGCCCAGACCTCTCTACCTATTGTCATCAATGCGCCAGACACCTGCTAAGGCATTGTATTTTTCATTTCTGCTAGGCCTTTTACTGTATTTGTTACCGTACTTGATGAGTATAACAACCCTGTGCTATAGGAGCCATCATTCCCCATTTTAGAGGTGAGAAAACTGAAGCACAGAGTGGTTGTTAACCTGCCAGGCTCACCCTCAGCAGGAAAGTGCAGGGCTGGGCTCTCCAGGACTGCGCTCTGTTTGCCTTGGGGAATGACTTCCTGGCCCTGATGCTCTTGCTTGGCTATGACAGGAAGCCTTGCCAGGGCTGGAAAAGCCTTCAAGTCTCTAGGCAAACTCTCAAGAGTTTCTAGTGAGTGCTGTTGCTGCTCTGACATAAGCGATAGGCTCAGGTAACCCCCGAGTCACGGACAAATAAGAATGGATGCCATTCATAGAAGACCTAACAAACGCCATGTGCATTTACACACGTTAGTAACACCTGACATTCTATAAGGCAGCAACAGTCGTCGCCATCCTCTGGGTGAGAAAACTGAGGCTCCCAAGGCTAAATCACTTGCTCTAGGGGACAGAACTGTTATGTGGTAGATCTGAGACAAATCCAGGCTCATCTGTAAGACATAAGTGGTTTCATAGCTCCTCTCTCACACACTCCTGCGTGCTGTAGGGCCTCTGATCTTGACTCAAGAAAGAAACGTGGAATCAGTTTTTCCCCCAAGAAAGTGGCCCTGGAAGGGTGTGGCCTGGCCAGTGACTCCAGAGGATACTGCCTCGCTGCAGTACCAGACTCCTGAAGGAGGCCTCTGACGTAAGCCAGCCCTGTGTGGGCACACCTGGGTGGACAGGTACAGCAGGAGTCGGGGGCTGAGGCCCCAGGAGGAAGGCGCTGCGTGAGTAGAAGTGTGGTAGCTCCAGAGGGTTTGATTTGTAATCTTTGTTTTGCAAGAAACAGGGATTTTTCTCTTCAAAAGGCATTCAACTTCCTTGAATTTTAGACCGTTCACAAATATTTTTTTAGGAGGAATGAGAAGAAGGAAAAAAAAACCCCACAGAATGCCTGTCCCAGCTACTCACTTCCACAATGAATCATGGACACAAAACCACAGCTATGTGGCTAACAAAGGAGCTGTGTGTTTTCACATTTCATGATTGGAAATCATTTAGCAATCTTCACTATGTCATCTGCAGACAGAAGGACAGACAGGCACACCCTTCTGGGTCCTAAAAGCAGGCGTTTTACAACGGGGCCATCAGATGACTGCACTCTGCCTATTTTCCCTGCTAATCCACTTCTGGGAAATTACCCTGCTAAGCTTAAATCTCCCCCTTTGCCCCTCTCCAGCGGTGGGGTGTGTGTGCACATGTGTGAGTGTGTATGCACGTGCACCACTGATCCAGTGAGTTCCACAAGTGGAAACACGTGTGCATTTCAGGGTCTTTTTCTTATTAGTGTTATTATAATACCGCTTTGCTTTGCTGAAGCGATTTTCACCTGGGAAGTGCACAGCGCCTTTGCTGACAGTGGCAAGTGAATTAACTGATGGCAGATTTACAGATCCAGTAACTGGAAAAACTGTCGGACCCATAAATCAGAAACTTCCTCTACCTCCCGGACAAGGGGGAAACCTGATATATATTTGAAAACCTTGAGCTCAAAAGAAGTCACAGCGCCCAAGAAACCTCCATTAGAATTTTTAAGGTATGCTCTCCCCACAGCTTTCCATGGAGGCCCTGTGTCACACACACACCCTCCAGGGGGGTGACATCCACTGAGGAGCCAGAGTTTTATAAAAAGCACTCAGATGGGACAGAGCTTCCTGGGACATCTGAAAAAGAGCTTTGGCTGTCTTTCTATTCCCTCTGGTGTCATCACTCCCTAACCTTTTCCTTCTAAACAAAAATCCTACAGGATTTAAGTCGGTTAGGTGCAATGAATACAGCCGGGAGCTTACACTGTTTGTTGTTACTACTTATTAAAGCAGATGCTGGAAACTGCGTATGTTGATGTTTTTCTGAGGCCGGCAAGTACTCTACACTTCTGTACAGGGCTGTGGGAAAGCTGCTCCAGGCCCTCACCACTTTTTGGATTTTTCTGAAAAGACCCTGGATTCCCCACCTTCCCCGGGTGTCTGCTGCTCCCGTTCCTGCACTTGTTGAGCTCGCCTGCTGTAAATGCCATTCAGTGAAACCCTGGTGAGCCCCTCATCCAGGCATTGTGAGGAACGGTGAACTTGCTGGAAATCTCGCCCCTGCAGATGCCTGCCACCCCTCTCCAGCCCGTGCTGGGCCCTGGGAGGCGCCTTCACCCCCTGCCTTCCAGCCTGGTCAGTCAATGGGGATCCCCAGCAAGAGGTCAGGGGGCAGGAGGAGAGTCGGAGGAGGTCCCATCTTCCCGCTGCCTCCCAACAGGCCCTGGAGGTGGCCCTCTCCTACAGCTGTGCTACTCTGGGATCCAGCGACTGCTGGTCCCTTGCCCCTTCAGACCTGGAGGCTTAAGGGCTTTCCCACCTAGCCACCCTGGGACACCACCATCCTTGCTGTTCACTACTAACCCAGCCCATGCCTTTGTAGGAGGGCCCTTTACGAAACCATCCCTGTCAAGTGTGCCCTCGCTTCCCTGCAGGAACTCTAGATAACTCAGATAAGAAAAAACTATTCCCTATGGAGTACTGAGTGTTGAACTATGTGACTCAGCATTTTATCTATGTTCTTTTATTATTCAGACCGCAGACCTGTGTGGCCAACAGCATTTTACACTGAGACTCAGGAAGATGAAAGAACTCTCACAACACCCAGCGGCTGGTGAGTAACAAAACCAGACGAAACTGAGGTCTGCCTGAAGGGTGACCCACACCCTCAACCCTGCAGCATCCCCAGTGCTAAATTAGGTGGAGCCCATAGAGTGCTGGCTCACTCCTCGAGGCTCCGCAGATGGTAGGTTAAAACTACAATTGCACCACCCTCAAAAAGCCCACAGGCCTAAATTCTGCTTTACCATTGCCCTAACCACAGTCCTAATGACATGCTAATGTTATACTCCTAATCTTACCCTAACCACCACTTCATTGTTAAGTGGAGTAAATTGAATGTCACTCTCATCATAGCCCCAGTCCTACCCAATCCTATCCGAAACATCTACCACTGTAACCAGAAGTCTAGACCTACCTCTCAGGTGGTGAGAGCGCTGAGGCCTCTCCCAGTCCCTCTGCTCCTGGGCGTTTGCCCTTGTCCCAGAGGCAGGTGCAGCCTGCTCCCCCACTCCATCTATATGCCACTAATTGGACACAACTGTCCAAAAGACATTTGGGCAACATCCACTTCCTGCATGCCTCTAAGCTGGTGACTGATTTGGGGACCCCAAGGAGGAGAAAGGAGAATCAACTAGCACAGTGCCTGAAACAAGGGGTGCAATAAGTCCTGATGATGATGATGATGACAATGACACAGAAGGAGAGTTAGAAGAGGAAAAAGATCAGTAGCTTTCCCTATTATTAAGCCACAGCTGTGGGCAGATAGGAGGCCAATAGCTTAGATCTCAGAGCTCTGGAAAGGGCTGGCCTGGGGCTAGCTGGAAGGAACGCCTGCTAGAGTTTGGATGTTGAATGAAGGGCGTGGTCTCCAGTGTGGCACTATTGGGAGGTGGTGGAACCTTTAGGAGGCAGGGCATAGTGGGAGGTCCCTAGGTCACAGGGGGCTTGCCTTTGAAAGGGATGGTGGGACCCTGGTCTCTTCCTCTTCCTCTCTTGCTTCCTGGCCATGAGGTGAGCAGCTTGCTTTGCCATACCCTCCTTGCCATTGTTATCAGACTTGCCGACCAGAGGCCTAAAGCAATAGTTCTGCCTGATCTTGTGTTGGAATCTCTTGTGTGAGAAGCAGTGAGTCAAAGTAAACCTTTTCTCTTTCTAAGTTAATTATCTCAAGTATTTCATTATGGTAATGGAAAGCTGGCTAATACAGTCCTTTTCTGGAACCAAACCTAGGGAGGGGTCCTGATAATCCTCAACTCTGGGAGAATCCTGGAAAGGGAGGCACTCGGTCTTCATCAGAGATTTTGGGGCCACTTCTGGCCAGATGTCCACCTTCAGGCTTAAACAGGAGGGGGGAAGGGAGAGGAAGTGTGCAGGAAGCAGACACCATGTTTCTTGAATCTGTCCAGCTGCTCTAAGTGAAGAGCAGGAGGAGGTATTAGAAGGCCCTGCCCCCCTGAGCACACTGAGGCTCCTCACTAACCCAGAGGTGTCTGCACTGAGCCAAACACAGTGGAAGGAGACTCTCTGGCTATGCCACATGGGGAGAAGAAAGACACGCTGGCCCCCACCTTCCTCACAACCTCACCGGGACCCCCAGGCCAGATTGTATGCCCTGGGCTACAACCGTCCAGAGCTGCTGCCTTTTTACAATTCACACAAGTGCACTCCAAGGCTAGCCACGACCCTGGACTCCATGAGCCTCAGCTATTTGTTTGGGTTGGGGAGATGCACATTTACACTACGAAGCCGCAGAGGTCCATCCTCCTTTCAGAGGAACCTAGAAGGAAACTCAGTGGTCAGCGCAGATTAAGAAGACTGCCTTGAAGCAACGTGCTTTGTGGGGAAATGGGAAACATCTTTCTCCTTCCTGGAGAGAAGCCAGGTCTAGGATCACAACATATAGCGGCACAGGCTATGCACTGCACAACTCTTGGGGCACTTGTCACAGAGACTGGGATGTGAAGGACATCCCATGGTGTTGTATCCAGCAGTTAAAATTACCCATAAAGTTAAAATTTTGAAAAGGTGGTCAGAGAGGGCCTCAGTGAAGAACTTCCTCCTCCAAGTGACCCATGCACATATAAGAGGCATAAGCAAATACCCCAGCTCGCCATCGTGACTGCTAAATGACGGTAACAAGCATTTGCAAGGCATGTTACAGTTGGCAAAGTGACTGTTCCCACACCTTGTCTCAGTTAATCCTTATAAGGTCCCAGTGAGGGAGAAATTATCCTTCCCATTTTACAGATAGGGATGTTAATGCTTAGTGAAGTTCAGTGGCTTACCCAAGGCCCTGAGGCTAGTGAGTGGCCCAGCTCAGATACAAAATTGGGTCTCTGGATTCTATGTCTATTCAAAATATGTTTCAAAGGTCCTAAGGATTGGGGAGTTCCAGAAAAACCCAGGGACAAGGTTGGGATTCAGAATTATAAAAAATAAGTCAGAAAAAAAGGGGAGAAGACTGAAAAAAGAAAAGAAAGGGAGGGAAGGAGTTCCATTCTCAGAGGCCCCCAAAAGTTAGCAATGTTGAGTCACCCAGCTGTGTAGCACCACTGGCTAGCCAGGAAAAAAGTGGGGGGGGCACAGTAGGAAAGGTGCAGGCTGCTCCACCCTGCAGCACCTGGCAGGGAGCGTTTGAGGCCAGACTGTCAGGGACAGCTGAGGTCTGTCCTGGTGAAAGGCTCTGTGTCCTTGTCACGACCTTGGAAATGGGCAAAGGGTGATGCAAGCACATCTGAGACCACTGGCTCTTGAGCCCAGGGAAGATCCAATCTATCCCTCTGATATAAACATGGAAACTGAGGCCCAGGGAGGGCAAAGGACTTTCCCACAGTCTCCTGGCGTGAGTTGGTCTCTTGTCATGTTCCAGGGGGATCAGAGAATGGTCTCGGGCCCCAGGGACTTGAATGAGGAAGAAGAGCAAACAGGACACTGTGGTCCAAAGGAGCAAGCAGGAAACACGCAGCAGCATGCCGAAGCCCAGGGTGGGAGCCAGGTGCAGAGGGCCCAGGCGGCCTTCAGACCCAAATCAGGATCCTCTAGGTTCCCACGGCAGGCTCACAACTCACCTGCCACTCCTGTGCTGCCTCCATTTCCCCATCTATTAGTTCCGGCAATTTGATGAAGAAAAACCTATCCTGGAAAATGGGGTACCCTACATTGACTTGTCGTAGGCAAGGAGAGCAGGCAGGTAGGTGAAGGGATTCAGCATTTATTGGACCTAGTGTGTGCAACATGCCCTACCCCATCACTATTACAGTATTTCCTATGAGTGGGCATGAGTTTCCCAGGGTCAGTTTCAGGAAGGTAACGTGGCTTATATAACTAGTTTATGAGGTTACCAGGGTTGAAAAGCCTGTGCTCTTCCCAAGACAGACAGACATACACACACACACACACACACACACACACACACACACACACACACACACTGAGCTGCCTCCAGGCTCCTAATTGGCCTTTCTCCAACCACCAGACTTCCATCACAGGGTACCCAAGCCAGGAACCAATCCACGCTCCCCCATACCAGGACCACGGGGCCTCTTCCTGCCAACCAATGCCGAATCCTGACTCCAGGTTCGTGATATCATCAGGAGACCTGTCTCTCTCCTCCCTGCCACCCTACCTCTTGCTGCTGGGGTTGGGGAAGAAGGAAATTGCCAAGTTGCTAAACCAGACTCACCATGCTGGGTGTCTGCTCCCAGCTTCTATCTCCTCAGCAGCCAGGTCCTAGGTCTGGACTGTCAATTCTGGACTGCCATTCTGCCAGGAGGGGATGCTGGCTCCCCTGTATGCTTTGCCCCCAGGAAGGAATGCCTGGGTCTCCCCTACAGTGACAAGTGGGGCTGAGGGAGAGGGGCCCAGTTAGCTCATCCCTCTGAGCCTCTGCCATCGACAGAATGGGAACAATGGTGCCCCATGGCAGAGGGTCATGAGAAGTGGAGATGAGGTAGGTGCACAGGCCAGCACATATTTACTCAGATCTACTCAAGGCGCTGGAGATATATCCACAGACAAACAAAAAACCCTGTCCTCCTGCACCTGACATTTTACTAGGGTAAGAAAAGCAAAAAATCAATAAATAAGTAAAATATCTAAGATGCTAGTGTCCTGGAGAAAAATAGGCAGGTAGGGGGTAGGGAGTGTTTAGGGTGGTTTTAGATAGATGCAGAGCATCCTGCTGAGGAGGGACGGGGAGGCAGCCAGCCCTGGGAGAATCTGGGGGAGCGTTCTGAAGTGGGTTGAATTGTGTCCCCACAAGAAGGTATGTTGAAGTCCTCACTCCTGGACCTGGACTTGTGGATGTGACCTTATTTGGAAATAAGGTTTTTGCAGATATAATTAGTTAGATTTAGATGAGATCATATTGCATTAGGGTAGACACTAAACCCAATGACAGGAGTCTTTTAAGAAGAGATGATACATAGACATACAAGTAGAGAAGGCCATGTGATGACAGAGATTAGGACTGTGTGTGTGTGTGTGTGTGTGTGTATGTGTGTGTGTTCGTGTAGTTTGGGGCCAGGGCCTTGTGCATACTAGGCAAGCGCTCTACCCCTAAACTATGCTCCCAGCTCTTGGAGATGGAGACTAGGGTAACACAGCTACAAGTCAAGGAATGCCAAGGGTGGCTGGGAGCCACCACATGCTAGCAGAGAGGCAAGGAACAGATTCTCCCACGGAGTCTCCAACCTACCAACACACCTCGCTTTAGGGCTTCGGTCCTCCAGAACTGTGAGGAAGTGAGTGAGAGCCTCACTACTTGCTGAGGCTGTCCTCGAACCTGCGATCCTCCTATCTCAGCCTTCCAAGTACTGGGATTACGCCCGGCTAGGGAGATTCTATTCGAATGCAGGTAAACTTAAGATCACTGAACAGCTGTCTTAAACTAGGGAGATTGTCCTGGATTGTCCAGGTGGACCCAGTATCATCACAGGGGCTCTGAAGTGTGGAGGAGGGAGATGAGAGAGAGAGAGAGAGAGACCTGAAGTACAAGGCAGAGGGAGATGTGCTCAGCAGTGCACATGCAGAACACACCTGCTGCTGCCAGCTTTGAAGATGGAGGAAGGCAGCCATAAACCAAGGCTTCTAGAGGCTAGGAACAGCCCTCAAGAACAGCCAGGAAGAAAACGGGGGCCTCAGGCTGGCAACTGCAAGGAACTGAAATCTGCCAACAATCTGAATGAGGCTCCAAGAACACAGCCCGCGGGCACCTTGAGTTTAGCTTGCGGAGGCCACGTCAGATGTCTGACCTGTAGAGCTGTACGCCAATAAATGTGTGCTGCTCCAACCTGCTAATCTGGTGGCGATTTGTTCTGGTAGCCATAGAGATGAATACAGGACATTCACTCAGAGGGAGGGCGTGCAGAGGGAAGGTCCAGAGGGAGGGAGACACTGGGACAGTCAAAAGAAGGCAGACCCCAGCACTGCCAGGCCCAGCATGAGGCCACAGCTCCCAGGACTTCCCCAGGAACCACCTGCTCTGCCCAGCTTGTCCTCCAGGCTCGTTACCCGTGGGTTGAACAGGCCTGCTCAGGATGACCCCAGGGCTCAGCCTCCGAGGCCTTGGGTCTGGCCAAGGAGCAAACCCAGTGGAGGGTCCCCCATTCCTGACACCTCCCCTCACTCCCCTCTCCCATACGGCTGGTGACAACAGTTCTGGTGGACTCATCGTACCCAAGTCAGCCAGAGCCGCTCTGGTGCTGCTACTGGATACACTAGTCACGCCTCCCCCACAGCTGGGTCTGGACTGACTTCTCCCCAGAACTCATGCTCACACAGGCACCCCGGTTTTCTCTGTCTGCTCTTTGCCTCCTCCTCCCTTCCACTCAAATCCTCATGGCAAAGAGAACCTGCTGTTAATGGCTACCGTGTATTGAACACTAATTTGTATCAGGCACCTTTCTAAGTGCGCCACTCACATGGTCTCATTTAATCTTCCCTGCAATGCTATCAGGTGGAGACTATGGGCTCAGAGAGGTTCAGATGTGTGCCTAATGTCACACAGCTGGTGAGTGGTAAATCCAGAACTGGAACCAAAGATTATCCGAATCCCAAACCCTTGCTCCTCAAAATGTGATCCATGGGCCAGAGCATCAGCCTCATCTGAGGCCATGTTAGAGAGGCTCACTGCAGACCTGCCAAACCAGAAGCTGCATGATGATGAGGTCCCAGGAGAGTCACGTAGGGGTGCATACTGATCTAAACCACAGTTTGCATAGCCTACTGGTCCCCAGTCCTTGTAACCAGCCCCCTCCCCAACTCTTAAGGCCCTGGCCCAGCTGCCTGGCTGTTGCTCTCCAGGTGGGGCAGACTTGGGAAGCAGCCTGGAGCTGGGGCTTGGGGGAGTCTCTAGGCTTCTGCAGCCAGCCCAGGCTGCAGCTGCACATCAGTCCACATCTGGCCCTCTGAAGGCATCCTGCCTGCTGCCTGAGACTCTCCTGGCCCCTCCCTCTCTGCCTCTGGGACACAGGTCTCTTGGCCTCTGCTTAGTGCTCTTCTGCTGAAGGGGTCTTCTGGCCGTCCCCAATCCCTGCGGTGTCTCCCCTCCCCAGACATTCTGCACCCCCTCCCGCTCCTAGAATGCCCTCTGTGTCATGTCGCTCCTCTGTCTGGACACACATAGCCTGATAGCCTGTCCAAGTTGCTATCAGGAGAGAGGCCAGTGGCTGCTTGGGAAACCTGGCCAAGCTCACAGGAAATGTCTGACACCAGGCAAGCCGGATTTGGCCTCCCAAAGCAAAACACAGCTGGGCAGACAGCAGCCGACAGCGGGGCGCTCGGACTTTCCCAGATTTCATGGCATGGAGGCCCTAGGGCAGAGAGGGAGTGGGCTGGCCTGGAGGCTGCAGCTCATTAAGAACATCACAGTAGCCTCTGGCCAGGGAGCCTGCGAGAGTCAAGGAGGATGGCCCTGCTGTGGGCCAGAGACCTCGCCCAGGACCTTGGCCCTCCGCTGCCTCTAAAATGAAGGCAAGCGTCCCTGGGGGTTGAAGGCCCACACTCTCCAGGCGGCCATTCATTTATTCATTCAAATTGTGTTCATCGAGCACCTGTAGTGTGCCAAGTATGGTGTTAGGTGCCAGGGACACATGCACAAAAGAGCAAGACATAATCCCTGCTTTCAGGGTGCTCCTGGCACAGTGAGCAGAGGAATGGACCATCCCGAGTGAGAAGCGCTGCGGGGATCCCACAGGGCCTCGCTTCTCCTGCCCTCTGGGCAGCACGCAGGTGGTGACCTAGGTTCCAAGTATAGGGCCAGGGTTCAGTGACAAGTGGGTCCCCTTGTTAAACTAACTCTATAGTGTGCAGCTATTGTCAGAGCAGATCAAGCACTTTCTGGAAACCAGGTGCCAAGGAAGGAGCTAGGGGAGTCCAGATTGCAAGATGGGGTCATTGTCCTCCAGGGCATGGCCTAGGGCAGGTACAGGGCACAGATCCTCTGATGGTGTCAGGAGGAAAGTGCTGCAGGGGCCCAGATAGTGGGGTGGACAAGATCAGGGGAGACTCTTTTGGAGGAAGTAGACCTGGGCCTTGGAGAACAAGGAGGAGTTGGATGGGCTGGAAGATGGGGCAGGGGTATCAATGGCTCCGAGTTAGCAGGGCAATGGGCGGAGTAACTTGCCAAGTAGCAGAAACACACCCAGGATCGATGCGTTATGGACAAATGAAACCCGCAAGCCAAAGCAGACTCACAGAGGGGAAGCCCAGCTGGAAGGACCCTGCGGCCACCTGCCTCCGGTTGCCCTCGAGCTGGCGCCTCTCGTGTAAGTCAGGTGCCCTCACACTAGGCCCACCTGCCTGGGACCCTCAGCTGGGACTAATCAGAACAAGGCCCAGGTCCTTCCCCCTGGCTCACAGCCAATCCCAGGCCCCTGTGTCCTCCACTTAGGCCCTTGGCTCTGCTCCTTGTTTCTGCCCCAGAATCCCCAGGCCGTGGCTACTGGGTTTGGTTCTTCTAGTTTTTGACCTTGGAGCTCCCTAGGCCTTGACCTGAGCCCGTCCTTCCTTTCTTCCTGCTCCTGGCTGCTCTTGGAAACCACCTGCTTGAGTGCTCAGGCCCCAGAGCCCCACCTTACCAAGACCCTGCCTGCCCCACACCCTTTTAGAATCCCTGGACAGCCTCCGCCCCATTTCCTTCCTCTCCCTCCAACTCAGAGGGTCTTTCCTGGCCTTTCCTGCTAGGGACCTGACCTCAAGGTCGGCCTCCTTCCCAGTTCTCCTGGCCTCTGAGTGGGCAAACCCTTTTTCCCCTTAGTTCAGCAAGACAAGGTTGCAACATTTCAGAAGAACTTCCTAAGTAGAAGCAAATGGAAAAAACAACATGAAAAACCAAAAGCAAAACACAACCTCCTAGAAATGGACTAGTTTACAAAGTTCAGATTTCCTGTCCTGAGCTAGAAAAAGCCTAGCCATATTGGCTGGCAAGCAGGACAGGGCCCCCTGCCCTGGAACAACCCCCCTGCCCACTTCTACTCTCTGCCCCACACGCCTCTTCTCTTCCCCTCTAAGGAGAGAGGCTGGGGTGAGTGAACTGAAGGGGCTTTCTCTTCAAAGAAGCCCTTTGGACATCACAGAGAGCATAGGTGGAGGGGGGCTAAGTGGAAGGGAAAGAGGAGGAGGAGGAGGAGGAGGAGGAGAAGGGAGGAGGGAGAGAAAGGAGGAGAGGGAGGAGGAGAGGGAGGAGGAGGGATGGAGGAGGAGGAAGAGGAGGAGGAGAGAAAGGGGGAGGGATGGATGAGGAGGGAGAGGAGGAGGAAAAGAGAGGAAGGAGAAAGAGAGAGGAGGAGGAGGGGGAATGAGGGGGGGAGGAGAAAGGTGAGGAGGAGGGGGGAGGAAGAGGAGAAGAGGAGGGGTAGGAAGAGGAGGAGAAACTTTTAGAAAGAGCTTACACACATACCAGGTACTGCTCTAAGCATTTTCCTTTCATTAACTAATTTAATTCTCACAATTCCATGATCTAGGTATTAGCATCATCCACTCCTTACTGATGAGCAATCTGAGACCCAGAGTGATAAGTAATCTCCCCAGGGTCACCCACCTAGGAAATCACAAAGCCAGGATTGGAACCAAGAGACCCTAGTGCAGGGACGCCCTCCTGGGCTTTCTCCCAGGCACTGGAGGGAAAAGACTTCACCTCCCCTGCCCCTCCATCCTGGCCTGGCCAACCCAATGCTGGCTCCCTGCTCGCAGCCCTGAAGGGGCAGAGGAAGGGCAGAGAGTGGGAGGAAGGTCAACACCGACCTTGTCCACATTGGCCTAAGGAAGAAGTCCCTCCAGGGAGAGTCGGAGCCTGGACCTGGAGGTCCCTTGAGGAGGGGACTTACCCAGCTGGCGGCCGCTGTGGGGCCAGGGGCTGTGTTCTGGCCACGGGGCTTTCTCTGGCTGCGCTGCTCCTGCGCAGGTTGGGTGACCCATCGGCTGAGCGTTGGGGTGCTGGCCTGGAGTTCTGGGGATCAAATTCCTCTTCAGGAATGACCTCCTCGCAGCGGGCTCCACGGAAGCCGGAGCGGCAGATGCAGAGCTGGGGCCGGCTGCAGGAGCCCCGGTTCTGGCAGGGAGGCTGGCACACGGCTGAAGAGACAGGGAGAGAGGCGTGACAGCAGAGGCCAGGCAGCCTGAGGCGCGGGCTGCCCTCCACCCCGGGAGAAGAACTGAGCCGCCTGGCTGCCCACTCAAGAGGGAAGCCAAGCTCCAGCCTCAGAAGGCTCCCTGGACCCCTGTCCCTCTCCCTTCAACCCACTGGCCTCCAGGATGAGTTTGGCTTTGCTTTTTGGACAACATAAAAGACTGAATGACCACACAGTTGTGGAGTGGGCTTGCACTGGCACTTCCAGCAGAACATCTGAAGGGGAGTGCTCTGCGCCACCATATTTATACTGAAATATCCCCCTCACTCAGCTGGAAGCCCCAGGAAGGCAAGCATTTTATTTTGTGTCCTCTGGTAGCCCCAGAACATAGAAACTGTCACAGAGTAGATACTCAATAAATATCGATAAATGAATGAATGAAGGAGTGTCTTTTATGGGAAGGGCTCAACCTTGGCCTGTGAGTCAGGACTGAGTTGTTGGCTTTGTCTGTCACTCATGAACTTTGTAACCTCGACCTCGCTGAGCCTGTTTCCTCTTGACTCACAGAGGTTGGGGCTGTGGAGGCTGAGGACTCTAAGGACCACTCCTCAGCCTCTTCCTGTCTTCCTCTTCAGAGAGCACCTGCTCTTGTCCCGCCCCCCAGCAAGGTGCAATGCCTGCTTGGGGACCCAGGATGATTCTACCTCCTGGGTCTCTGGTCCAGCCTGGGGATGAGATGGGGCTGAAACAGCCCCTTCCTGCAAGCCACTACTGAGCAGTGTTGGGCATGCCTTCTCTCCTTGCTGCCTTTCATCACCTGGCAAAGTCCAGGGCCACATCTGCATCCAAGGGAGAGTCATGTGCAGAGCCTACTCTGGGATGCAGAGGCCTGCCCCCTCCTCCCAGGACCTCCCTGGGAATGCCACGTGCCGGGGAGAGCATAGGCTGCCTCATACTGGGCCCTCTAACCAGTGTCTCATTAACCTGTCACCCATTCACTAAGTAAATAGCTGTTGAGCCCTATTGAGTGCTAGACAGTGCAGACAATGTCCTCCCACTTGGGGCTCAAAGTCCGGCAAGGGAGACCAATAGGAAGCAAGTAAACCATACATGATGTAGTGTCAGGCGGTATCAAGGGCAGTAAGACAATTAGTCAGGTTGTCACAATGTTCCAGGCCCACTCAGAGAGGGTGGTCAGTGGTGCAAAGGAGGTGGACTGGGAAGATCCGGGCAGAGACTCCTGGAGGCTGGAAGGAACCAGGAGTGATGGGGCCTGGTGGGGAAGGAGTAAGTGGCAAGGTCATCCAAGGTCATCAAAGAAGCAGAGGCTGTTCCACAGACCTTGTCACCTCAGGTATTCTGAGTTTATTTGTGGGGCTACCGGGCATCCTTACCCGGGCCAGATACCTGGAATCTCGCAGGCTGAGCGCTCCCTTCTGAGGGGAGTACTAGAATCCTACCAGAGACATGTCTGGATAAATATCTCCAAAAGTCCACCTGGCCCATGACACTCCCCGCCAGATACATTCAGTGGTTCCCCGGTGCCTTCAGGATACAAGTCCATAGACTAGTGCTGAGGACCCTCCCATGACTGACTCTCTAACATTCCTCTGGGTCAACCTGCTCCAGCCAAACGGCCTTCTGGCCCCAACGTGGCCTCTGCTCTCTCTCTCTCTCCTTCCTGCCTTTGCATATGCCGTGTCCTGTCCCTCAAACGCTTTTCTGCTTCCTTCCCATTTACCTAAATGCTACTGTTCCCTCAAGGCCACCTCCCCATCCCTGATGGCCCACTCCTCCAAACAGCAAGAAAAAGCACTTACTGTTCCCAACTCAGTGGCGTGCCCTGGGAGCCACCATTAGCACCACGGGCTTTTCATGTGTGTCTCAATGTCTTAGCTATATGGCCAGCCCCTCGGAGTGCAGTGACCATCCTCACATCTCTTTGTTTCTTTAGCTCCAAGCACATGCCTAACAATAACACCATCATTCTTTTTTCATTCGGCAGCTGCTGTCCAGTGAGAGCTGACGATAGGCCGGGCGCGGTGCTTTGCATACAGGACTTGTTTAATCCTCCCAGGCAGTCCTGTGCAGCAGGCGTGATGGGGACTCCCGCTTCACAGATGATGCCTCTGAAGTTCAGGGAGGTTACGAGACTTGCCAAGGCCACCCAGCTAGACAATGGTCCAGATAGAAGTCCGAGCTGGATCTCTTTGACTAAGTGGCCCGGGCTCTCCACCCCACGGCCTCCCACCATGGGTAGTGTGGCGCTTCCTCCCCACCATCTCTCAGCCTTGGCTGGAGCCCATGAGGAAGCATAAGGGATCTGTTGGTTTCAAGCCAGCCATCAAATGCGCCCTTAGGAACCCTGACCTGAGTGGCTGCACGTCCCAAGCTGGTCCTGGTGGCAGAGACCCCAGCATCCCGTGCGTTCACTCCATGGGCATTCTCAGAGCACTCAGTAGGTGAGTCTCTAGCACACTGTCTAACACAAGTAGTTGAACATACAGGCCAGGACAAGTGCTGTGACAGCCAGAGCCTCTAACCCAGGCAGGCTCAGGGAGTAGGGAAAGTCAGGGAGGGCTTCCTGGAGGAGTTGATGCTCACCTGTGACACAAAGGATAAGTAGACTGAGCATCATGCCCACCAAAAGTACCCAAGGGCCAGCCTGCCTAATCAGCAGAGAGCTGGGAAATAACAGAACTTACTGCAGCATTACAACCTCTTCCTGGCTGGCCCAGGCCCCCGGGTAAGCAGACCATGTCAGAGAACTGTAGCCAAAGCACCTCCCCAAACACAAGTGTCAGGATTTTGGTTTCTCACCTGGCCACCACTCCATCTGCCCAAGCAGATTTAGCCCTCACCTGACCACTCGCCAGGCCCTTGTCACCACCACTGAGACACGGTCATCTGGGACCAGCCCAGCAGCCAAACCAGGGCCCTCGAACGCCGGGGAAGGCAGAGGTGCCCGGGACAGCTCTCTGCCCGTTTTCTTTGTAGGGAAGGAGAAGCAAAGGAAGGCCTGAGTGGCTTCACGCGTGGACCCACCCCCTCTGCCAGCTTAGACCCAAAGCCTAGTGTGGGTGAGAAGAGGGTCAAAGATGACCTTTGGAAAACAGTCTAGCTTCCGCCGTCCCCTCCTGAGCCCCCAAAATGGCCCGTCCTTGACTTTAACGTTAAGATCTTTCACTTTCTAGAAACCCAAGACCCCCAGCCTTGCAAGCTGGGCCGTGTGTCTTGCTTTGACCCATTCAGTCCTGGTCCTGCTTCACTTGCCAGTGCCTTCCACTGACATCAGCGAGCACCTTCACTCAATCGGCCTGGGCACCAGGGACACAGAGATGAGCGAGACTGCGCCCTGCAGGGAGGGTGCTCGGCCCAGGGGAGGGTCCTCACACCTATGGAAGCCTTTGACCAACAGGGAATTCAGTCCTCATTAAGGACTTTGGTTGGTCCAATGGACAGCTCATGGGAAATGAGTGTTTAGGGGAAAAACCATGGAAATCATTGTGTGTGTGTGTGTGTGTGTGTGTGTGTGTGTGTGTGTGTGTTGTTTTGTTTGTTTGTTTGTTTTTGTTTGTACTGGGGATTGAGCTCAAGGGCATTCTACCTCCAAGCTATACCCCCAGACCTTTTTTTAAATTTTTTGTTTTGAAACAGGGTCTCACTAAGTTGCTGAGGCTGGCCTTGAATCTGTGATACTCCTGTCTCAGTCTCCTAAGTACTGGGATTACCACAAGTACCTCCTAAGTACTGGGATTACCAGGCATGCACCACCATGCCCAGCTGGAAATAGTATTTTATCTATGTCTATAATATGGTAAATAAAAGTTCTAAAAGGCTTCCAAATCAGCCAGATGTGATAACCCTTCAGGATCAGTTTTTCAAGAGACAGCACAGAGGCCCCATTTGCTGAGGCAAATTCTCCAACAAGTTCAGGGTTTTCAGAGGTTTTGAGTCACCACTCATCTTGTCTTTTATGGTTTTCACATGGGATGCCTGAACTGAACTGAACATAGGCATTATGGGATTGGAGTGTAAACTCCTCTTTTCTCCCTCCACTCCCCCAAAAGTCACCCCCAAATGGCCCACAATGGTGGCTCCAACTGCTTAAGACAGGAGGATTCTGATAATGTTTGCTGATCTGCCATAAAATGAAGGAAATAAATACAGTTTCTTGAGTTTTTTATAGTGTTATTTTCCCCCCATTTAAAGAGCATCTTTCCTAGGTCTGGTGGTGAACACTGGTAATCTCAGCTACTCGGGAGGTTGAGGCAGGTGGACTGCAAATTTGAGGCCAGCCTGGGCAATTTAGCAAGACCCCGACTCAAGATAAAAAATGAAAAGGCCTGGGGAGGTAACTCAGTGGTAGAGCACCATGGGTGTCTTTTATGTTAAAATGTTCTTTTTAATTAAAGGTGATGGCACATAGTAGTTATGTTTTCTTCTCCTAACATCATCATTTGGAAAAATGAAAATCTGACCACTATATCTTAATACTTAAGAAATTTTTGGATATTGTAATGGTGCATAAAATCCAATGACACTTTGGTAGGGAGGGGCAGGGGTGGTTATGAGCCCTTTTGTTCAAAGAAAACCAAAGCAAAACATTCTTATGTCAAATGAGCACAAATTTCAAATGTAAGTATCAAAAGAAAATCAGACATCTCAGAATCAAAGAGGGCCATGTTGAGGGCCCCAGGAGCTTCATGCAGTGGGGTGGTGGTAGTGTATGTATATGTTACTGGGGATTGAACCCAGGGGCCTTCTACCTCCAAGCTACAACCCCAGCCCTTTTTATTGTTTTTATTTTGAAACAGGTCTCGCTAGGTTGCTGAGGGTCTTGCTAAGTTGCTGGGGCTGACCTCGAACCTGCAACCCTCCTGTCTTAGCCTCCCAAGTACTGGGATTACAGGAGTGTGCCATTGTGCCTGGCTAATGAGGTAGAATTTTAAGAGAGAAGCCCCCCAACCATGGTAGGCTAGGACATCTTCATGTTTTGCTTTTGGAGCCTCTCCCCACATTTGTCCTAAAGAGTAGAGATTAAGCCTTATACTTGAGAATCTGCCCAGGATGAGTTCTATGGCTCTAAGGAATCTTGGTTGACTGACTATTGGTGGAAGGTCACAACACTGCACGATGCCACCATGTTCCTGTTTGGCCCTCCAGGGGTTGATCTTCCCTAGAAATAGCACACCAGGCCCTCCCAGCAGGAGGACTGCATCCTTGGACACCTGGAAAGCGACGCTGTCACCCAGCCTCCCTGTACACACTTGCCAACACCAGTCTTTAGCCATTTATAATTTGGGCTCTTCCGGAACCCTCTCTCCCACGCTCCCTGGCACTCCTTCTTCACTGAACTCTGGATATGTGGAGAATTCAGCCCTGCAGAGTTAGCAGAATGCCAGAAGAGGGAGGAAGGAAAGAAAACTCTTAAAATTGCTTTGAAAGCAAGAAATAGAAGACATTGTTCTCCCAACACTCCCACCTCTCTAGCTGTGCCCCTTCCACCTTCACTCTGCTCCAAAACACTCGGGCAGAGATTTGCTCAGATTTTCCACACAAAACCCCTACTTTTGGGAGAAGACCAAACTTGATTGGGCAGGCCCGGGGAAGATTCTAGAAACAGCTCCCACTGTGCAAGCTGCCGCCGCCATCTGCACTGAGCCTCTGGTGATCGGAAAGAACACGAGGTGGGGTTCAGAAGGATGTGGTTTGACACCAGCTTAGCCACATCCCAGCTGCACGACCTCGGGCACACCTCGCCTCACTGACATGCTTCACCCGCACATCGGTTGTCTCATCCTCAAAATGAGGCTGATAGTTCCCATCTCAGAGAGCTGTTGTGAGTCTCAACAGAGATCCTGGATGTGGACGGACTTTGTACTCTCTAAAGCTGTGCTCCCCAACACAATCTAATCCTGTAGCCATGGGCTGTGTGTGGTTATTTAAACTTAAACTAATTAAAATGAACTGTAGCCAGGCATGGTGGCACATGCCTGTAATCCAAGTACTTGGGAGGCTGAGATGGAAGGATCATAGGTTTGAGGACAGCCTCAGTAACTTAGCAAGACCCTCAACTACTTAGCAAGAGCCTGTTTCAGATTAAAAAATAAAAAAGAGCCGGGTGTGGTGGCGCACGCTTGTAATCCCAGTACTTTGGGAGGTGGAGACCGGAGGACCCGGGTTCGCGGCCAGCCTCAGCTCTCTCACTCTCTCTCTCTCTACTTAGTGAGGCCCTCCGCAACTTCGTGAGACCCGGTTTCAAAATAAAGTATAAAAAATAGGGCCAGGAGTGTAACGCAGAGGTAGAACGCCCCTGGGTTCAATCCTCGGTACCGCAAAAAAATAAAAATAAAAATAAATTTAAAAAATTAAAAAGAGCTGGAGGTATAGCTCAGAGACAGAATGCCCCTAGGTTCAATCCCCAGTACAAGTAAATAAATAAATAGTACATAAATAAATATTTTTTTAAAAAAAGAAAACACGCCGGGCGTGGTGGTGCATGCTTGTAATCCCAGTACTTTGGGAGGCGGAGACCAGAGGATCCGGGTTCGTGGCCAACCTCAGCGCGCATGCGCGCACGCACGATTTATCTCTCTTTCTGTCTCTCCTCTCTCTCTCTCTCTCTCTCCCTGTCTCTCTCTCTCTCTCTCTCTACCTAGTGAGGCCCTCCACAACTTCGTGAGACCCGGTTTCAAAAATAAAACATAAAAAAATAGGGCCGGGGGCGTAGCGCGGAGGTAGAATGTCCCTGTGTTCAAATCCCCGGTACAACAAAAAAAAAAAAGAAAAGAAAAAGAAAACACCCCCAGAGGCAAGATGGCTTCTGGACTTCTCCCCAGGAAAAGGCAAAGCCAACTCAGGCTCTGGTTAGAGAGATGGTGCAGAGACAGGTGCTGCTTCCCAGCGAACAGTAGACAGAACCCAGCCAGTCCCTCCAACCCCATCCTCACTCCTATATAGGGTGTTTGTCATCAGCTCTCGTTCTCAGCAAAACATGAAGACTTCCTGGTCCACCATGGTAGGGGGTTTCCTCTCTTAAAGGATCCCACAGACACCTTCTCTCTTATTATGACCCAGGAAATGAGGCACTGGCTTCAGGGTGGGCCCCCTAAGCTTCTGCCTTCCTCCAAGCCTTCCAATGCCACCTCTCTTGTCAAGGGCTCCAGACTAGACTCCAGGCCCCACCCCATACCTGAAGCTCAGCTGCCCCTCAGGTTCAACCTCCACCTTTCCTAAAATATGCATCCTGGGACACTAACAACCTCTCCCCTGAGCTCCCCCAGCCCTTTCTCATCCAGAAGCCTTTGCACACCTGACTATCCACCCACCACCCTTGCCACAGCCCCTCCCTGGTCACTTCCCCTGCCACTCCCACCTGGGGATCTCAGTTTGCCTGTGGAATTTGCTTACTGGGGCGTTCACCTGGGACCCTGAGCTGTTTCTCCACAACCATGACCTTTGATTTTTACAGGAAGGGGACCCTGATATCAGAGAGTCCCAAGGAATACTTGTGTGGCTCATATACAGCCTCGGAACCTTCCAGGGACACATCCTCTTCACCTGAACCCTGTCCAGGTGCAGCATCCCCCATGCCCCAAACTCAGGCCTGAGGCCCCAAACTCAGGCCTGAGCCCCCAGGCCGTGGAGAAGTCAGGGCCTCACCCGCTCCCACCGCAGCTGTGCTGGGCCGCTGCTCAGGACTGCTGGAGACAGCACTGGGGCCAAGCGGACGGCCAAGCGCCGGGCTCCAAAATAGCAGTTGTGTTCACATAAAAGCCTCTAATGAGAGAAAGATGCCGTTCTTGGCCCCTGGCGTGCTCTCTGCAGACGCCGTCTGGCAGGCCAAGTGGGCCTCTACCGTTTGGCGCGGCCGGAGTGGAGGAAGGGGAGGTGTGAGTCAGACCTTGGCCCCCAGCCTCTCCCCCTGGACCGCCCTGCTAATTGCATTAGCAAATGCTGCAATGCTGGGCCAGTTGGGGGCCTGGGGCCAGGGTTTGGGGCAGAGCAGCCCAATTCCCACCGGCTCCAGCAGGCACAAGGAGGGTGAACTCTGAGCACATCTATCCCCACAGCCTTGAGGATTTGCTGGGAGGAGGAAGGGCTTTGAAGGCCTCAGTGCCAGAGAGGCCTCTGGAAGTGAGAGAGGATGAGATGGGGGCCTGGGACAACCACCATTGGGGATGAGCTGGGAAGCAGCTCTGAGGGCATGGAAGGCAGTTCTGTGGTTGACAGAGAGCCATATGCCCCTGGTACACCAGCTCCAGGCCCAGACCCAGACAACTCTGGCAAGCACACTGTTCTGGACACTTATGGGTCAGCCACAGCAGGGCAGAAGCATGAAGTCCCTTGCAGGCCCACACTGTGTTTGAATTCTAACTACGTGACATTGGGCCAGTTTCCTTGCCTCTGTGAGCCTCTTGTCCTTATCTAGAAAATGATCATGCATCCAATATTTACTACTTGCCTAGGATAGTAAACAAGACAGACGCTGTCCTTTTCTTCATGGAGCTTCCAACTTAATCAGAGGGACTGTCACTGAACAAGTAAACAAAGAAGTAGGGCAGAAATCAGATGTGAGACAGGGAGGCAAGGGGCTGAGATCCAGAATAACAAGGCTGGTGGGGGCAGCTCCTGACAGAGTGGTTGGGGGCAGTTCCTCTGGGAGGGGGAGCTCGAGGCAGAGACTGGAAAGATGACAAGGGGCCAGCCACATAAAGAGAGGAGGAAAGTGGACGGGGAGAGCGCAGCATGTGCAAAACAGCCTGGAGACAGCACGTTCCAGAAACCCAAGCTGGATTCCTTCAGCCAGGGGTGAGTGCTGAAAGCTCAGGCTGGAGAGCAAGACCAGTTCTGAGACCACAGCAGGAGAGTAAGTGGGGTGTCTTAAGAAGTATAGGGAGAACACCCAGCCAGGGGCTACAGGCACCCAGACCTGAGAGGTAGAGGAGAGGTGCAGACAGGTGCACCGGGGATTCACAACAAATAAGACTTGGCGAGGGATTGGTGATAAAGTGGAAGTCCTGGATGGTCCCCAGGTGCCTGGAGATGCCATTTCACAGGATGGGCAAGACCTGGTTGGGGAGCTGGCTCAAAGGGAGGGAAATCATGAGCTCACTTTGGATGAGTTGGGCTGTCTGGGAGGCATCACAAACAGATGTTGAGTAGACAGAGGACTCAGGAGTCTGGAGGTCAGGAGAGAGGTCTGGCTGAAGATATATATAAATCAGGGCTTCAGTGGCCCACAGGCAATGTTTAAATCTATGAGAAAGCAGTAGATCATTTGGGAGCACTGCAGTGAGAAAGAAAAGAGGACCCAGGACTAAGTCCTGGAAACCCAATATTTAATAGTGGGTAGAGGAGAAGCAGCAGTCAGGGACACAGGAAGGAGAGGACCAGGACACAGATAAGCAAGATGGCTAGCCTAGGGCTGAAGGAAGATTAAAGTGTCTAGTGCATCCTGGCAGAGTAAGCACTGGGCATTATTATTATTCCTACATGCTAATTGTCTGGCACAGTACCTATCAATGACCAATAATGGGTGGCAATTTATGCTACCCCTCTTTGGAGCAGGGGACTTGGAAGATCCTGAGGAAGACCAATATTAAGATGTTGGATAGAGAAGGAGAAGCCAGCAAAGAAGACTGAGAAGAGACAGCTGGGGATGGAAGGAGGAATATACCAGATCACCTAAGTGGTCAGTTGCCCCCACAGTCCTTTAACAAACATGTACCAAGTGGATCAGAGGACACACGGGCGTGTGGAGAGGGCCAGGTACTCTGCTGGTATCATAGGACCCCACATCTGGCTTCATGAAGCTCTTGGTCAAGGTATCTCCTAACCATTCCATTGAGCGAAAAGCCTCAGGGGGACACACACCTGCTCACCAGGAAGGTCTTAGGCGCCCCCTTCATGGTATCTTGCTGGGACTGTCTCCCAGCCAGGTGTCCACTGAAGTCATACAATTATTCCCTTAGCCACTTCCCATCTTCCTCTCCATCATTCCCTGCCAACTCCTGAGTCCACAGGATGTTGCACCCAGAGATGACCGCCCACAGGCTCAAGCCTCTGGCTCCCGGCAGTTCTAGCCAGTGAGTGAAGAACATGAAAATTCCACCCCTGTCCTAGCCTTTTCCCTAGGGTTTGTTAAGTGGTTGCCATAACAAGGTCCTGGACTAACTGCTTCCCGTGTATCGCCTCATATGATCACCTCATTCTTAAAACTACTGTGGGTACTATTCTCATCCCTAACTGACCTACGGGGAAACTGAGGCTTAGAGTGGTCAACAACTTGCCCAAGATCACCATGCTTATAAGTGATGTGGAGCAAGGATTTGAACACAGGGAGTCTGGCTTTAAAGTTGGAACCTACCCACTTGCCAGTCTTCCCCTTTGGGTTAGGGTCATTACAGGGCTGGTATGGGTGGGGCCAGGCAAGCCCCCTCAGGGAAGCTGAGAGGAGCCAAGAAATGGGGTCCTTGTAGGACTGAGATGGGGACCAGAGGGAATGCTGTCCCAATGCCTACCGCATGTGCAGAGGCTCTTGGACCAAGAGACAGGTGCAAATGCCCAGTGTCTCTAGCCCCAGGATCCCCTGAGCACCATGGGGAGTTTCTGGAAGGGCCCATAGAAGTTGGGTAGCAAAAAAGGGACCTCTCAGCTGAGCATGGTGGAGCATGCCTGTAATCCCAGTACTTGAGAGGCTGAGACAGGATTACAGGTTCATAGTCAGCTTCAGTAATTTAGCAAGGCCCTCTGTAACTTAGCAAAATCTGGTTTCAAAACAAAACAAAAAATAAAATAAAATAGGGCTGGGGGTATAGCTCAGAAGTAGAATGCCCCTACGTTCAATCCCCAGTACCACAATAAATAAATAAATAAATAAATAAATAAATAAATAAATAAATAGGACGTCTCAGTTCAGGCCTGGTATCAGCCCTATATGCAACAATGGGATTGAACCCAGGGCCTCACGCTTGAGGCAAGCACTCTATCACTGAGCTACATCCCCAGCCCATTCATTCCCTTCTTATGGAACCTTTACCTTGTGCCTCATGTGCTGTATGCCAGGAGAAGCAAGACACAGTCCCTGCCTCAAAATCAAAGCCAAACATGTAAAGAACACATAGAATATGCCAGGCCTTGAACTAAACATTTGAACTATGTTACCTCATTTGTTCCTTATTAGTCACAGTGTACAAAAGAGGAAACTGAGACAGAAAGCTTAAGCAATTTGCCCATAGTCACGCAGCCACTGAGTGGTTAAAATACCAGCTAACTGAGCCATGTGCCAGGCTGCCTGCACGCAGCTGCTCATCTAGCAGGGAGCCTGGAGGTGAAGCCCGGCACTCTGGAGCCAGGCTACGGGATCCATATCCAGGCTCTGCTGACCCCCGGCTGCATGGCTCAGACAACCAACCAGCTTTACCTGCAAATGGGGAGAAAAGTCAAATTTGGCTGATCGGGTCATTGTGAGGACAATGGCTAAAAGAGGGCTGGTCACTTGCACAAGGACACAAAGCTGGCACAATGCACGTGGCTCATTTAGCTGGTATTTCAATGCTTGGTCCGGGAGACTGTGCTGGATTGCCTGGGTTTACATGCCAGCCCCACCACTTCGTGACTGCGTGACTATAGGCAAGTCACTTAAGCACTCTGTGTCTCAGTTTTCTCTTCTGTATACTGTGACTAATAAGGAACAATTAAAATTAATAATACAAAGGGCTTAGACTAGAACCTGATACACTGTAAGAACTCTAGAGTGCTATTATTGTCAATCCTCAAAGATAAGTCTATATAGATCGTCACAGCCATTTTATGGCTAAGACTCCATGGCTAAAAGAGGGCCAGTCACTTGTGCAAGGACACAGCGCTGGGACTCACACCTCTCCCCGGATCTGGTGCCAGAATCTAAAGCGCATGCTCTTGACCTAGAGCCTTACTGCTTGGGTTGGGGGACTGGGGCTAGACCCCTCCTCAACAGCTGCTGGGTCTCTCTTCTGCCCTCTCCAGAGCAGCCCGGGGTCCTGCTCACTCAGACCAAGATCAAATGAGAAAGCTAGCACATCTTCACCTCCCCTTCCCCAGCTGGGGTGGGGAAGGGGCAGGCCATTCTGGGAAGACTGGACAGTCTTCCAAAAGCAGCTGCTATAAACAGGACACTGTCACCCCACACCCCACAGTCCTTTCCCTCAGCTGAGGGGCAAGGCAGGCCCCGTCAGCTGCCTCTACAAATACATAAACACATAAATCATAAGGGAGAGCTGGCAAGGCCACAGAAAGAAAGGCCGATACCAAGACCAGAGGAGGAGACCACGGCCCAGCTGCAGAGCCCGACAGGGTGGAGGGAGGAACTGGGTTTACAGCAATAGGCACCTGCAGATGCAGTGGCTCCCCAGGTCCAGTGACTGGCCAGGGAAATGGACTGGTGTGTTAGGGCAACCTAAGATTGTCCCCATGGAAGGAGGAGAGAGGGGCCGGGGTCAGGGGACGGCTGAGTTAGGGCCAGCGCTTCTGTGCTGGGTCAGTGAGTTGGGCTACAGATACCTGGGGAGCCAGGGGAGAGACTGAGCCTCCACGTGGTTCTGGGACTAGATGGCATTCCTGGGGGGTGTTCTATGCCCCTCCTTGCCCACTCTCATCTCCCACTGGTCAGGAAAACACCCCTACGTGGGTGAAATTGCTAGGAATCAGGAATATTCCCCAGCATTGGCAGTCTCTGCCATAGCCAGGAGGGCAGATATGGAGTGGGGAGAGGGGGATGCACTGGGGGCAGCATGGGAGCCAGCTGTGGGGTGCAGAGCCAAGAGCCCCACATTCTACAGAGCTCTGGACCCAGCCATCCAGGGCCAACACCCTGGTTCACCGCCCACGTGGTTCTCATTAGGCTCAGCAGCAAAATAGCAACAAGCAAACAGCGAAGGGACCGGCTAATTAGCACACAGGGCCTTCAATGGGCAAGTCCAACAGGCTTCAAGCGGGAAAGGCTGAGGCCCTGGCTCTCCCTCCAGAACAGCTGCCAGCCTGTGCACCCAGGTCAGGGTGGGTGCCAGGAAAAGTGGCATGAGAGGGCTGGGGAGAGAAATAATGGGGGAGTGGGAATCCTGAAGCAGCACCCGCGGGGGCGCAAGGGTGCACACACGCTGGTTCTGTGACAATCTGCAGGCTCACCCAGTCTCGAGTTTCCAGTGTTGAAACTCCAGTTTGGCAGAGAGGAATGCTGGAAAATCACGAGCAAGTCAGGAAACAGAGGGCCTCCGGGCCTGGAGGGCTGGTACGGCTGGCGGCCATGTCCAGACCCCTTGGGCAGCTGGGGAGAAGCCCACCCCCTGTGAAGGCGCCCTGCTCCAGCGTCAACTGGAACCTCAGCAACACTCTCCATTGGCCAACACTGCCTCCCTGCAATGGCTGAACTCTCTAGAACATAACAACCTCCTCCCACCTCCAGCTCCACATCCCTTCCCTGGCCTCCAGAGCCCCTGAGGCCCTGCTCCTCAGCGCGGTCCCTGGCCCACTGGCATCAGCTGCCCCTGGGAGCTTGTTAGAAACAGAATACCAGCCCCGCCTCAGACCAGCTGTAGCCCAATCTGCTTTTTAATAGGATCCCTGAGGATTCCTATGAACAGTCGGATGGGAGTAGGGTCTCCAGGGTAGACCTTCCAATGGCAGACCCCAAACTCTGCTCAGAGGTCTCCAGCCACAGCTAGTATCACCGAGGGTGCTTTGAAAACTACCAGAGTCAGGCCCCAGCTCCAGAGCTCCTATCTTAAAGCCACCTGGCCACCTGCATCCCTGACTCCTCGGCCCAGGGGAGGGACTCAGAGTTGTTTTTGTCCCAGATTCTCCTCTAATGAGCTGTGTGACCTTGAGCAAGTCATCACCTCCCAGAGGCTCACTTTCTTCTCCTTTAAAAGTATGAGGGTGCCAGGCATGGTGGCACACGCTTGTAACCCAGAACTTGGGAGGCTGAGACAGGACGATCGCAGGTTCACTGCCAGACTCAACTACTTAGTGAGGCCCTCCGCAATTTAGTGAGACCCTGTTTAAAAATAAAGAATAAAAAAATAGGGCTGGGGGTGGAGCTTGGAGGTAGAATGACCCTGGGTTCAATCCCCAGTACCAAAAAAAAAAAAAAAAAAGTATGAGGGACACATGTTCCTCTCCAACTCTGCCTCCAGCCCCCACTAACCCAGTTTCCCTGAAAAGGAAAGGGTGTGCAGGCAGGAGACCCACTTTGTTGTTTGTCTTGACTTTGGGGGTCTTGTTTCTTTATCTGGAAGTCTTCAGAGTGTCCCAAGAATCTGCCTGAGTTGCATCTGCAGACCGGCAGAGGGTCAAGGCCACAAGGCCTAAAGCAGAACCCAAGAGCTAGGTGGTCCCCATCCTATCCCCATCACAGCCCCATCACATCACCATCTCAAGAGATACTGAAGAACCAAATGAGGGTGTCCACTGTGCTGGGAACACCATACATTCATTTTGTGGCACACCTGGACTATTAGTTGTGAAGCCCTCGCATGAGAAGGGCCTAGTGCTTGTCCTTGCGGAAGGAAGGGGAGCTGGTGAGACCCAAGCCTGGCCAAGGCAGTGACAGCTACAGGAGGGACAGTCAGGCAGAACTGCTGAGGAGCTGACACGGCCCCAAGGGGGGCCCTGGGGATCAAAGGAGAAAGATGCTAGGGTCTTCCTCAAACCCTTGGAGCTGATACCACCTGGAGAGTGCCCAGCTGCAGCTGGGGTTGGGAGGAAATAAAGTTTCCATAAGAAAAGTGTGTGGGTTCTGGGTCAGACTGCCTGGGTCCAGCCCAGCCTAGTGCTTTTTGCAGTCTATCCTCAGCCACATTTCCCAGACAACCAGAGCCTCGGTTTCCTTGTAAGTGGGGATGATAAGTAAATACCTACTTCACAGGATTATTGAAAGGTTTAGCTAAAATGGTGCTCATGAGCTGGGTGGTGGTGCACGCCTGTAATCCCAGTACTTAGGAGGCTGAGACAGAGGATTGCAGATTCAAGGCCAGCCCCGGCCATTTAGTGAGACCCTGTTTCAAAATTAAAAAAAAAAACAGAGCTGGGGGTATAGCTCAGTGGTAGAGCACCCCTGGGCTCAATCCCTAGTACCACACACATACCAAAAAAAAAAAAAAAAAAAAGGCTGAGGGTATGCCTTGCAGGTAGAATGCCCCTGGGTTCAACCCCAGTACCAAAAAGAGATAGTGCACGTGAAGAGCTTGGCACAGCGTCAGGTAATAGTAATAATACTCAGCTGTTTTCTGGTAGCAGCAGCAGTAAACTATCACCCCCCACCCCCCAGTTCACAGATGGAGAAAGTGAGGCCCAGGAAGATAAAATACCTGGCAGCAGGGTATAGGTGTTAAGAAGAGGGACCCTGGAGTTAGGTTGTCTGGATTCAAATTCTAGTTCTGCTATTACCTGGCCGTGTGATTTTGAGCAAGTTGTTATCTGTGCCTCAGTTTCCTCACTCACTAAATGGTTAGTGGCACTACCTGCTCCATGGGATATATAAGTGCCCCTTGCACAAAAGCAGTTCCACGTAGGTATTGGCTCTTGTCATGGTCATGACTCACTTTGATGCCATTAGTGGGAGACTTGAGCACTGAGACCGTGGCTCCTCCTGCCATGATTAAGAGGCTCGTGCTCCCCCACTTCACTCCTTGGTTTCCATTTGCAGCAGGCTGCCGGGCTTCAAAGCAGTCCAAGAGAAGATTGTTCCAGACACAGGATCAGAGCCACATCTGATCATCCCGGTGGAGTGTCTGACAGAGGCCTGGACTGATAGGCCAGGGGCCAGGGCAGAGCTGGATTCCCACAGCACTCAACAGGAATGGTGCCCTGGAGATGTGGGAGGCTCCGAAGAGCTCGGCACAGTGTTGAGTAATAGTAAACTTGTAGACCACAAGTATGTGTGGGCACCTAAAGGACCCTACAGTCAAGGCAATACAGAAGGGAATACGGGAAGCTTTAAATACATGAGTGGGAATCGACTTTGAGAAGCTGTTTCCAGTTGGAGGCATTTCTAAATTTCTTCCCTGGCACTGCACACTGCCTCTGCTTTGGAGACGAGTTGCATCCTCAGAAAGCTGGGGAAGACACCTCTGCTTCAGGTCGTGGCCCACCTCAAGGGAGAGAGGGGCGGATGGGGCAGGAGACACTCACGTTTGATACAGTGGTTGGTGCTGTTTGCTGTCATCCATCCTGGGCAGCACTGTCCCCCGCAGACGTTCCTCCTGCAGGGTCACCAGAACAGGGTCAACACAAGGATACTTAGAGTGGGGACTATTCTATTCATACAGCCTTCTGACAGCCCCATCCCTACAGCCAGGGCCTGGGGAACACTGCGAGGCTGGGAAGACTGTTCCCTTCCCACAGGGAGGCTGCCTGACCCAGGCACAGGCACCGTGTGATCATGCAAATCTAAGTTGAATCTGACTCTGCCATTCCCCGGTGGCCCCTGGGAAACCTCACTTCCTCCATCTGTACAGTGGGACCATAATGCCTGCCTAATTGGGTGGTCCTGATGATTAAACAGGATAGGATAGGAATATTAGCACCTGATGCAAAGAAGACAACAAGGACAGGGACCATAAAGATGAAAAGCAAGTTCACGGAGGTTCACTCACTTGCCAAAGCTACACAACAGCTAAGCGCCAGCGCCTGATTCAAACCCAGGTTGGCCCAGCTCTAAGCCAGGCTCCAGCTCTTAACTGTCTCTCACCAAAAAGCCAACACCATGCCCCTCACCTTCTAAATGCTGACCACCCAAGGGAAGCTGGAAGACACACAGGAAACAGTCTTAAGGATGGATGTGCGTGTCACCTGCCAACAGGTGCGGGAGGAGCCGTAGCCTCCAGCAGGCCAGAGTGTCATCAGACTGGGTGCTGAGTGGGAGACTGAAGGAACAGGGCCCTGGGGTCTCTGCTTAAGAGGGATTTCAGGGTGGCAAGCTGGTAGGAAGATGGGGCTGTGGGCGTGGGGAAACTGCCTCTGCCTAGCGAGCAGGCTTTTCATTCGGGAAGGGTAATGGAACTTACTCGGGGGCAAGGAGTCCTTTCCCACCTATCCCTTGATGCTGGCTCTGAGGGCCCCGTATAAGACACTGACCTTTAGTTCTGGGCAGGGCTCTCACTCCACTTGCCTGAACTTTGCTCTCAGGTGTCTACACTAGCAGCGCCGGCAGGTTCCCCAGTTCCGACTCCATCTAAAGACCCACATGCCTGGACCAGGGTGACTCCCCAGAAAGACCCCTCCTGGATAAGAACTCTGGGACTGACTCCTCAGCCCAGGCTGGGCCTGGCTCTGGCACCCTGGGCCCCATCATAATGAGTACAACTTGTCCACTGAGCACGCACTGAAACCAGAGATGAGTGGGAGGGAGAGGTGCAGAGGCCAGAGGATGGAGAGGGTCGCCATTCCTGGGAACACTGTGGCCAGCATGGTGAGCATCTGGTCCCGCTTAGGAGATTGTTTGACATTTGAGTGGACCCCAAAGCTGGTGTGGTTTTGGGAGCCTTACAAAGAATTCAAAATAAATTCCTGCAGCTTGAAAAAGCTAAGGCCCATTCCTGACCCTTTGGCCCAAAGTTGTGTGGGGCTGCCTCCCAGGGAGCTCCCAGAATGTCCTGCTGGCCCGGAGCTCTGCCTCTCGGGCCACCACCTTCAGCAGCTTCCCAGCTCCATGGAGGCCTCCTCTCCATCAGGGCCCAAGTCGCCAGGTCCGGAGGAAGGGGCCACTCCTCAGACCCAGGGTAGGGGAAACAAACCCCCACTCTGGAAGTCACTTCCTCTGGTCCTGGTGAGGAGGCCTCTTAGGGGGCTGGGAGGACTTTGAGAGGAAACCGACTGCGTGCTCTGGGGTTTTCTAGGAACTAGGACCTATGGGAACCTAGTCAGCATGGATCAAGGGACCTGCTTGGCTGAGAGGTCTTGGCAAGGAGCCCAGCCCAAGGAGGTCCCCTGAGCCAGCTGTCACCCCAGATCCCCACAGGACGGTTTTGCAGCTGTCTATAAGAAGGCAGCAGCTGGGCCTGACCAAAGCGGAGCCACAAGGGATGTCAGAGCCACAGTGAGGCCTGGCCAGAGGCAAAGGCTGCCAGGCAGAGGGGCCCGACTGAGGCTGGGAGGACACTCAGGAGGTCCAGGCACCCAAAGAGAGGCTCCAGGGTCCCTTCTAGGCCAATGTCAAATTCTTGGAGAGCAGCTGGGAGATGACCTAGCACAGAGAATAGGAACTTAGGATTCCCTGACTCTGACTCCCTGGAAGTCAGCTTTCATACCACTCAGAGATCATAGCGCCAGATCTTACAGGTGACACTACTCTGCAAACATTAGCCTGATGTCCAGCATCACTGTCAGGGACACATCTGGCTAACAGCCAGGCACAGCTGCTGTTCCACCTGGGACCGATCAAATCATACCAATCTAATCCAGTCATATCGGCCCTTTGTTGAAAACCTCCCACAGCTCTCCACTGACCTTTACCAAGCCACCCTGGCCCCCACCTGCTTGAGCAGTCCAATTGCCCCCATCACTTTCCCTGCTCTCCACGACCATCCACAACCAAGGCTGTGCCCCTCCAGGGATAAGAGCTTGTCACCATGGTTGTCACACTTGGATGTCTTAGCTTGAGCTACTCCCTCTGCCTAGACAGCCTTCCCTGTCTTGCTTGCAGAATGAAATCCTTTCTGTACGTCCAGACTTCCAGGTCAGATGTGACCTCCTCTGTGGAAAGCCTGCCCCCACTCCGCCCACTGCCATCAGTCAGCACCGACTGTCTCCGGTGGTCAGTGTCTGGATCTCTGTCTTGGGTATCTTGAGGGTTCTCTCCTTTTTCTTTTGTGACTCGGGAGGCTAACACAGTGCCTGACATGTGGTATACACTTAGTATTTCTCTGTTTCTTCCAATCCAGTGATTCCCCCAAAGGGAGAACAACATCCAGGGGAGGGAAGGGGATTTTCGGTTTGTGTGACCACAACCTTCAGCAATGCTGAGTCACAGGACGAGGAAGTGATTCCCTGTTTGGTGATGGTTCTAACCTGATTAGGTCAGTGAGTGAGTCTCATCTGAGGCTGGGTCCTCGTGCCAGGTCCTCCCTTGGACACAGGCCAGGCCCCCTTTCCCATAGGGAGAACATGCCACAGCGCTGAGCTTCTAAGATAATGAGTGGTGTCTGACTGGAACTGAAGAACATTTTGTTTTCATTTCAATTTTCCTACAATTACCTTCTCTTTTTGACAAGTGGTACTACTTTTGACTTATGATAATGATACAAAGTTTCCTTTTAATTATGAATTTATTTATGTAGAAAAATGAGTCAAGCACCATTTGTAATGGCAAAAAAATGTAATTCATCTAACCATCCCAAAACAGGAGGATGGATAAATAAACTGTAGTATATTTAGACAAAGAAACAACATACAACAGTTAAAAATGAATAAACTTGGGCTAATTATATTAGCATGGTTAAATCTCAAAAATTTAGTGATAGCCGGGCATGGTGGCACACGCTTGTAATCTCAGTACTTGGGAGGCGGAGACCAGAGGATCCGGGTTCACGGCTAGCCTCAGCTATGTCGTGAGGTCCTCCGCAACTTTGCAAGACTCGGTTTCAAAGTAAAGGATAAAAAATAGGGCCGGGGGTACGCCCCTGGGTTCAATCCCCGGTACCTAAAAAAAATTAGTGATGCAGGGAAAAGCAAATTGCCAAAAAGAAACTAATTTTGGAAAAGAATAAATATGGCATAGCTTATCTATGTTTATAATATGCAAAAACAATGTTGTATATTTTATGGCTACATGCATCTGCGATAATATAAAAACATGTATTGAAATTCCCTAAATTCAGGGTAATAGTTAATTCTGGGGAGAGAGGGAGGCAAATTTATAGAAGAATTTCAACTAAAAAAATTGGAAGCAAAATGTGCTAGTTTTCTGGATTGTGAGATCTATTATTTCTAGTACCTTTTTGCATGCCTATAGAATTTCAAAATGTTCTTTAACATAGATAAAACACAAAATCCTATTATTTTAGCAGTACTTTCATTTAAAGAAAGTAGTAAAAGAAGAGGGAAAAGGTAATGAGAAATATTATGAGGGTGCTGTGCTGTGAGGCTTGTTCAAGAAACACTGAAGGCTGGGAAACAATGGCTTCGTATGACCGTCTAGAGTGAAATTCCATTAGTGAGTAAAGGGTATCTGCTCCAGTTATTGCTGTGCCTCACACGCATAGTGCTGTGCCTGGTGCATACTTTAAAAATCTCCACTATGTGAAATAAATCCCCACTACTCCATAAGCACAGAAGCCGTCTGTCTTGGACCCTGCTCTATCCCCAGGGTTCAGCCCAGCGCTTGGCATAAAGGAAGCCTTCCACAAACATTCATTCAATGAGTAAATGAAGAATACCAAGTAGCAGTGATGCAATTCCAAGATTCACCAGCAGGTGGCACTTGGTCCTTGGCTCTGAGCAGCCCACAAGGCAGTGGCCAAAGTGATCAGCTTAGCCAGAGGACATTAGCTAGAATGGACATGGGTTGAGGAAGTGAATGCACAAGATTACCACTCAGCCCCTCCCCAGTTGTCATGGAGTGGCTGACTGGTGTGCCAGAGGAACCCACTACCTATCAAAGCTGCAGGAAACAATCTGAGGAGGGACCAAACCCAGCCAATGAAGATCATAGGCACTGTGTATAGCAGGTGCCTGCGGTTAGAACCCAGCCCCAGCACTTACTTATGCACCTGTGCACATCCACCAGCCTTGCTGTGACAATCTACTTTTCTCCTCACCACCTCACTTTATGACCTCTAATAGTGCGCTCTCCAACTCTTACCTCCACCCCTCCTCACACCTGCACCTAAATGTGTACAGTATAAGCTCCTCCATGATCCAGCTCAAACTCAATCTCTGGCCTTGGCCCCCTTTGGCTCCTCCATTCAAGGGCTGCAGTCTTGCCCCTGGGCCATTGCCAACAGTGAAAAATCCTTGTCCTTGGGCAGTGCACCACCTGCCTGCCACCCTTACTATGGGCCCCACTCGAGCCATCTCCCCTCTGCTTCCTCACTTGCTGCCCATTGAACCCGTGGAGCCCCAGATCACAGGGTCTCCCTCTCCTCTGAGCTCCTCAGCCACCCTTTCCCACTCCTTTGCACCTAGCATGAAGCTTCCAATACTAGAAAGCACGTTCACCAGCACGTGTCTGCTCATTTCTGCAACTTGATTCTACATAATTGGGTTGTTCTCCCAGCAGGAACAATTCCTTGGTCTCTGGGCCCCGCCCCCTTTCCTATGTTCCGTGCACAGGCTCTTAGGAAGCACATATTCATTTGCACAGGTCAGGAAAAAACTGAAACACAGCAGGTGCTCCGTTAATACTCATTGAATGATCCTATGTGGGAGTGACTTGGCCGTACATGGGTCTGTGCCCTGCCCGCTTTAGGCTGGGCCTCCCAAAGGCAGTTCATTCACTCATTCAACAAATACTTAGGGAACACCAACTATGTACAGACACTGGGAGTGCAGAAATGAACAAAACAAAGTCTCTGCTTTCAGAGAACTTGCTTTAGTGTGGGTTGGAAGGCCAGACCCTAAATATGTAAACAGAAATAGAAATATAAAATGTCAGATGGAATAAGTGCTATGAGGAAACATAAGACAGGGTGAAGGAAAGAGAGGATGGGGCGGGAGTGGTCAGAGAAGGCTTCTCTGAGCAGAGATCTGAATGAGGCACAGTGAGTCCTGCTGAAATATTGAGAAGAGTGTTCCAGCCAAGGACAACAGGGAGTGTGGAAGCCATGAGGCAGAAGATCCTCAGGAGTAAAACTGGGGTGCAGGTGCCTGTGCTGTTCCTGGGACTAAACCCAACAGTAAATTGGGCCCAGGCCAAGAAGCACTGCTAGAGTCCTTTCCAGACTTTTCTATGGTACCCTGTCTAGCTTCGTACTATGGGGTCTCTGGTGCCCTCATTACAGAGACACCTGTCATACGCATGCATGGCCCATAGGCATGCTGATCCTGGACTGGGAGTGGGAATTGCTGAGGGGCGACCTCACGCTGCAATCGTTCCCCCCCACCACCACGGCAGCGGTGGTGCCTCAGGGGAGGAAAAAGAATAAATCACATAGTTAGAGGGTGGCTTAGCCCTGCAAAACTCGGGAATAGCGCTGACACCTAGATGCACGGGCAAACGGACCCAGTTCTCCACGTACCCACTGTGCCATAGCCACAGTGAGGGCAGGCTTCCTGCACAAAGTGCCCCTAAGCCCAGGCGTACGCCAACACCCAGCCCTCTGCGTGCCCAGGCCCACAGGCGCCCCATCCCATACACTTGCCAGCCCCCTTCCCGGCAGACACATCTGAATTCGAGCCCTGGAAACCCGTGTCTTCCGCCTACCCTCGCCCTGCACCGATTCAACCTCCACTGGGCCTCAAGGTCCCGGGACACCCACCCAGCTGCCTCATCCCCGCTGCCTCTCCGATCCTCTGTGAGAGCTGATAGCAGAGGGCGGGAGGAGCGTGGGCGTCCGCAGAGACGTCTGGCCAAAAGGATTTAACTTCGGGGTGAGCTGGAGCGAAAGGGCGAGGATGGTTGATCTTTGCCCTAAACTCTTCGAAAGAGGTCAGGTCTCAGAGCCCTGGCATCGGGGTTGTTTCCCCGAAGTATTGAGGACTGGGGGTCACGGGTACGAGTCCCGCTCCCCCTCCTCTCGCCTGCACACCCCTCCACAAAAGAGCGCAAGGGAGCCCCGGCCCCGCTCTCCCCGGTACCCCTCCTGCGTCCTCTCCTGTGCTCACCCCGTGAGCCTCCCTCGCGGTGCAGCCCGGGCTCGGAGGGCGGGCTGCTGCTGGCCCAGGGGACTGCTCCTCCGGGTCTGCACAGGTGGCTGGACTCGGCGCGGCTGCTGCGCGCGGGACGGCCTCCTGGCCTCTGTCTCGACGGGCCTCCGGGGGCTCCCCCAGCCTGGCTGGGTCCGCTCCGCGGGCCGCAAGCCCGGGACGGGCGTGTCCTCCTCCCGGAACAGACTGTACACCTTGGCTGCAGCCGCTGCGGGGTGACTGCCCCCGGGGCGCCGCAGCCGATTCGCGTCCCTGCTGGTCGGCTCGTATCTCCCCACGGGGTCCCTCTGGGCATGACCCATGCCCACCAAGACAGCCAGGGTGAGCGGCAGGAAGCCCCTCCAGGGGTTCGGCAGGGCGCGCCCCGGGCGGCAGGCGGCGGGCGGCGGCCTCATGTCGCCGGGCGGGTGGCGCTGGGGACCGCGCGCGGGGCTTGCAGTGGGTGCGCCTGACCGTTCGCAGACTGCCGTCAGGACCTTCCAGGCGGCCCGCTTCTTCTAGTCTAGGGGGCCCCGAAGCAGCAGGCTGGGGACCCGGGTCTCCCCGGGACGAGAAGTGCGCGGCGTGAGCCTCGAGCTCGCCTGCTCTCCAGCGGGGCGCACGGCCGGGCACCTTCGCGCCTCCTCCCCGGCACTGTAGCCGTCTGAAGGGGAACCGGAGGGTTTTATTTTTGGAAACTTCCCCCTGCTTTTTCGTCTCTTTTATCCACACCATGCCCCCTCCTCGGAGGGACAGCTCGGCCCCCTCATTACGGGAGAGAGAGAGGAATTCCAGCAACACCCACTTTGGCACGGGGAGCGAGCAGGCGGCGAGGGGGATTAACCCGTGAGGAGCTGGGGGCGGCGCGGGGCTGACCCGGGGGCTGGCAGTGCAGATGGCGCCGGCCTGGACAGGGTCACCTGAGTCGCCTGCAAAAGCCCGCACTGCCCACCTGTCCCGCGTTTATCTCCCGCCCCTGACCCCACGGACAAACTCCGGGTCTGACGACCGGGGCTGCAGACTCGCAGGTCTGAGGGAGGGCCAGGGCAGGTACTGAGACCCGAGGGGGTACAGCCAGGGCCTCGGGCCCCGGCACCTGCCCCTTCGCTTCCTGCCCTGGCCACAGGGGGCGCCCGCCGCGGGAGCGAGCTGCCCTGGGACAGCCCAGGGAGCCGGTGGCCCTCGACCGCCGCGGGTCGCCAAGGGCTGGAAAGTCGCCTGGGGGCGCGCGCCCCCTGGTGGAGCTGGTCGCTCCCGCGGCAATCCTGAAGCGGTAGAGATTTGCCACTGCTGGTCGGTCGCCTGGGCTTCCCGGTCTTAACCCCTTCCTGCAGTGTCAGGGTCGGGCCTCAGCTCAGGAGGCAATGATGGGGGCTGCTAGAAGAGGTGTCCTCTTTTTCACAGAGCCGTAGACATGGAGCCTCTTGAATAAGGTTACTGAGAAGCAGCGTGTGCCAAAGAGGCGAATGAAATCCAGGCCTCCTGCCTCCGGCACAGAGTCCACTCCCTGGACTCCCGCCCCAGCTCCTCACTCCCTCCAGAATTTCCCCGAGGAGAATTCCATGAGCGCTGATTGATCCGGTGTGTTTTCGCGTCTCGGGTTGGCTGCAAGGGGCACAGGGGCACAAGACCAATAGCCTCCATCTGAGTCCCCCAAGTGACCAGCTCATCGTTCTTACCATGCCCCCTGCTGAAAGCCCAAAAGCCTGGGCAAACATGGCTGTCCTGGGTGCATTCAAACAGCGCACTTGTCCTAGAGAAGCAGAGTGAAAGAGCAGGAAGGAACTTCCCACACCATGGAGAAATAGCCCCAGGTAACACCTAATGTTGGAAGAAAACCTCACCTCCCTCCCGTGGCCTCGAAGGCTTAATGACTGGTTCCCTCTCTGATCTCAGCTCACCTTTTGCTCATGTACTTATCACATGGCAGCTTCAGGAACCTTCTCTTTGCTTCTTGAACAAACCACTTTAGAGCCCACTTCCCTCGTCCTGGAACATTTGTCTCCAGGATGTTTCCAGGACCACTTTCCCATGTCTCAGCTCAAACATCACCTCCTGGTCCAGGCGCAGTGGCACACGCTTGCAATGTCAGCAACCTGGGAGACGGAGGCAGGAGGATCACAAGTTCAAGGCCAGCCTGGGCAACTTAGAGGAACCCTGTCTTAAAATAAAACATAAAAAGGGCTGGGGCTGAGCATGGTGGTGCAGACTTGTAATCCAAGTACTTGGGAGTCTGAGACAGGAGAATCACAGGCTTTAGGCCAGCCTTAGCAACTTAGTAAGACCCTCGGCAACTTAGCAAAAAAAAAAAAAAAAAAGGACTGGAATCCTATCTTGGAGATAGAATGCCCCTGGGTTCAATCCTCAGTACAAAAAAAAAAAAAATCACTTCCTAGACTAGCCATCACTGACCTGCCCCCCCCCAGTCTTGAACAGCCCTCCCGCTCCCACATCGTCTCTCACACATCACCCTGCTTTATCTTCTTTGCTCTAACAACTAGTTGAAATTATCTCATTATTTATTTTTTTACTTGTGCAACTGTTTTGTGGGAGGGGGTGCCCTGGGGATTGAACCCAGGGGCATTCTACCTTAGAGCTACACCCCCAGCCCTATTTTATTTTTATTTGGAAACAGGGTCTCACTAAGTTGCGGAGTGCCTCACCAAATAGCTGAGTCTGGCCTCGAATCTGAGATCCTCCTGTCTTAGCCTCCCATTTACTAGGATTATAGTTGTGTGCCACCACACCTGGCTTCTTTTTTTAATTTTACTTTTTTTTTTTGCGGTACTGGAGATTGAACCCAGGGGCATTCTACATCTGAGTTACACCCCCAGCCCTATTTTTTTATTCTTTTTATTTTGAAACAGGGTCTCACTAAGTTGCAGAGGCCTCACTAAGTAGCTGAGGCTAGCCGCAAACCCAGGTCCTCCTGTCTCAGCCTCCCAAGTACTGGGATTACAAGCATGCGCCACCACACCTGGATTTATTTTTTGAAATAGGGTCTCACTAGGTTGCTGAGGGCCTCACTAAATTGCTGAGGCTGGTTTCAAACCTGTGATTGTCCTGTCTCAGCCTCCCAAGTACTGGGATTACAGGCATGTGCCACCATACCTGGCACACAACTGGTTTTTTATACGGGCTGAACCTGAAGAGGGACAACCAGGAAACAGCTATATCTTCTCCACTACTGCCTTCAACCATACTATAGAGAATTTCCCTTCCCTACCCTTCATGACATCTCAGGCAGAATCCTTGGCGTGTCCATCCTGACCAGACATAAGAACAGTTTCATTTCTGTAATTAAGACCAACTTTTAGGCACTAAACAGTCTGCTTCTGTTTAAATCAAAATTGCATCCAATTTAATCAAAATCACATCCAATTTCATACTCCTCCTCTCCCCCCACAGGCCGGTCCCTTGGCTGGAGACCTTGTAGTGGGGAGAGTGGGGCGTGCTCTGCTTTTCAGATCCTCCTTGTATGCCACGGCTTCTCTGTGTCAAGGCTGGGCAAAAGGCATTGGGGGGAAAGTAGCAAAGACTTCTGTAGCAGGTGCCCTTGGCCGACAGGTACACATGTGGACTTTTTCACAGGCACATCTGTGGGTTCTTGGGGGACATCCACCCTGCACTGTCGTAACAAAGCAGTCTTTGGCCAACCTCTTGCATTCCCTGGCCCCCCACTACAAGACAGGCCAGTCCATGCCAGGCAAAGCAATGGTAAGTTGTTCCTCACCCTGTCATAGAGTCCACTCCTGCCAGACTCAACAGTAACAATTCTCCAGACAGGAGGTGCACACAAGTCTCTTCATTTATGTATCTCCTCAATTCCTAAGAACATATGTTGGGTTCTTCCAAGAACTTTCTTGCTGTGCTTTGGTCCTCCCACGTACCTGCAATGGCCAGCAGCTCACTCAGCATCCGTGGAGGGACAGTTGTTGGGAGTTATGTTAGCTTTCCATTGCTGTGATAAAATACCCAAGATAATCAACTTAAAAGGAGGAAAGGTTATCATAGCTCATGGTTGCATGGCCCTATTACTTTGGGCTGTGGCAAAGTAGAACATCATGGTGGGGACTGTGGTGGAACAAAGCTGTTTACCTCGTGGCAGCGAGGAAACAGAGAAGAGAGAGAAGGAGCCAGGGTCCAATAGCCCCTTCCAGGACACGCCCCCAGTGACCTCACTTTCTTCCACTAAGCCCCACCCACTAAAGGTTTCACCATCTCCCAACAGCACCATCAGCTGGGGACCAAGCCCTCCTCATGTGAGACTTTGAGGGACATTTAAGCCCCAGACCATGATTGGTCCCCTTGGAGTCCCCCTCCCTTGGTTTGCATTAAGGAACACCCTCAGGGGAAATCTCAGCCCTGTCTTCTGATATAACCATTCTCTACCTCAGTGGCCTTCATCCTTTTCATTTGTAGACTAAAACCAAGGGATGTCCTTTGGTAGTTGTTGAACCTATTTAGTAAGGCATCCTGTATTTCTCTCTCTCTCTCTC